>VWZZ01002925.1:26256-38996 GCA_013399095.1 Psophia crepitans
AGGTGCGGCCTCACCAGGGCTGAGTACAGGGGGACGATCACCTCCCTGTTCCTGCTGGCTACACTATTCCTGATACAGGCCAGAATGCCGTTGGCCTTCTTGGCCACCTGGGCACACTGCCGGCTCATGTCCAGGTGAGCATCAATCAACACCCCCAGGTCCTTTTCCTCTACACAGCTTTCCAGCCACCCCGCCCCCAGCCTGTAGCGCTACCTGGGGTTGTTGTGGCCAAAGTGCAGGACCCGGCACTTTACCACATTAAACCTCATCCCGTTGGCCTCTGCCCAGCGATCCAACCTGTCCAGGTCCCTCTGCAGAGCCATCCTACCCTCCGGCAGATCGACCCTTCCCCCCAACTTGGTGTCATCTGCAAACTTACTGAGGGTGCACTCAATTCCCTCATATCTAAAAGAACCTCCTCAGAGAGTGTGGGACTCGGGCACAGTCCCACGGAAATTCTGAAGGCTGATACTTCTGATCGTTGACATTTGGCAAGTGTAACATTCATAAGATCCTGTAACCTTATTTTATTGACAAGCACACTTAATATTAATGTCTTTTTAATAAAGATTGTCCTTAGTGCTAATGAATAGGAAGGTCATAGAATCATTGAGTCATAGAATCTTTAAGTTTGGAAAAGACCTCTAGGATCACCAAGTCCAACTGTCAACCCAACACCACCATGTTTACTAGACCATGTCCCGAAGTGCCACGTCTACACTTTTTTTGAACACCTCTGGGATGATGACTCCACCACACCCCTGGGGAGCCTGTTCCAATGCCTGACCACTCTTTCAGTGAAGAAATTTTTCCTAATATCCAAACTAAACCTCCTCTGGCACAACTTGAGGTCATTCCCGCTTGTTCTATTGCTTGTGACTTGGGAGAAGAGACCAACACCCACCTGGCTACAACCTCCTTTCAGGTAGTTGTAGAGAGTGATAAGATCTCCCCTGAGCCTCCTCTTCTCCAGACTAAACAACCCAGTTCCCTCAGCCACTCCTCATAAGACTTGTGCTTCAAACCCTTCACCAACTTTGTTGCCCTTCTCTGGACACGCTCCAGAACCTCAGTATCTTTCTTGTAATGAGAGGCCCAAAACTGAACACAGTATTGAAGGTGTGGCCTCATTTGTACAGGGGGACAGCACTTCCCTGCTCCTGCTGGCCACATTATTCCTGATACAAGCCAGGATGCTGTTGGTCTTCTTGATCACCTGGCCACACTGCTGGTTCATATTTAGCCTGCTGTTGAGCAACACCCCCAGGTCCTTTTCCTCCAGGCAGCTTTCCAGACACTCTGTCCCAAGCCTGTACCATAGCATGGGGTTGTTGTGATCCAAGTGAAGGACCCAGCACTGAGCTTTGTTGAACCTCACATAGTTGGCCTTGGCCCATTGATCCAGCCTGTTCAGATCCCTCTGTAAATCCTCCTACCCTCGAGCAGATCAACACTCTCACCCAACTTGTTTGCAAACTTACTGAAGGTGCACTCAATCCCCTCATCCAGATCATCAATTAAGGTATTAAACAAGACTGGACCCAAGACTGAGCCCTGGGGAACACTGCTTGTGACCAGCTACCAACTGGGTTTAACTGTTCACTATAACTCTCTAGGCTTGGCCTTCCAGCCAGTTTTTTACCCAGGGAAGAGGGCACCTGTCTAAGTCATGAGCCACAAGATGCCTTATTAATCAGATTAATGTATACAGAAAAGGAAAGAAATCAAATTTATATCTTCACATTTAAACAGTCTGTCTCAGCACCTCTCTGTATTTAACTGCTAAATTCCTTACTTTTTTAGTTCTTTCCTGATATTCCTTCTGAAAAAGGTGCACATAAACATGCATATAGGACAAAGATGACTGATAAAAATCCAGTGAAATTATTTTCCAGTTACTGTTTCAGCTAAAGGTTTACATGAGACTTTGTAGTTCTGGTGGGATGAGCTCTGTGAATGAATGTCTGCCTTTGTAATGTCATCTCTTAAACACTGAGCTACAGCTATACTCGGTGCGTTTTCTTGTGGGAGCAATCTTTCTCAGTTCTTTCTATACCTTACTTTTAGATGCTGAAATCTTCATGGAAGGTGTATTGTGCAGTTTTACCCTGGAAAGAAGACAGACAGCAAAAAACATGACTCTCTCCAGGCAGCCAAGTGCTTAACATTTTAGACAAAACTGTGTTTTCTCAGTCTTGTAGTTTGGATTGGGAACCATTACAAAAAGAATTATTTCTGATCCTCACTTTTGGTTGTATAAGTTAATCCATGTCTATGAATAATAAGGCAAGGAATTCATACAACACTGTACTGTATCTTGTTTCTTTATTAAAGACAGGAGTCTGAATTAAGGTATCAGTCTTCTTACACAGTTCTGAGTACCACAAACATGACAGAACTAAGAATAAATAAGCTGGAAGTGGTTCAAATCGTAGTATGGTTATGATGCAGCACAGTGTATGTTTATCTCTGCAGATTCTGAATGCAAGTATTAACACAAAACTTTTTAATGTTTCTGAATAAAACTTCTGAATTCCTATGACTTCTTAGCATTTCTCTGGATATAGTATCATTAAGTATGCCATTATAGGATATGTTATTATTAGGTGTGCCATTATAAATGTGATAAAATAACAGACTTAGATTTTTTACAATCTTTTTCAAAGGTCTGAAGGAAGAAAAATTCCATAGTTGAAATACTTCTGGAAGACCTATGAAGTCTCTCACAGAAGTATGAGTATATACGTAGACTTTATAAGTTTTTATACCTATAATACTTCTGAATTGTTTAGTTAGCAATCTTAGATGAATTTCATAACAAAATGTTTTGAAGTAATTCTGGACAATTGACAGATATTTCCAAAAGGTGGGGAAAAAAAGACGGACATGAAAGAAAAAAACAGGTTAAAAAGAGAAAACAAACAAACAAACCTAACGGAGTTTTTCATAGGGTTACAGTACATGATCACCATCACTTTTGTTGCCTCTAACAGTTACCTCATTTTAAATTTACAGCGGTCCTAGGGCTTGTTCAACAAACTCAGGCTATTTGATCCATCAATTAATGTATATTATTTTAGGTACTTAAAAAACCCCTAAACAAATACTATATCATCTCCTTATGATTGTTAGAATTATCATATTTCCAGTATGTTCAATAAAGTATGAGCATATAGGTATATATCAACATCTCAGATTTTTTTTTCTTCAGTTCACTTAGTTTTCCAAAATTGGTCACATGAAGAAGTTTATTTTGCCTCTTTACAGGGAAGTCTTCCAGTTTTAAATAATATTTTCACTGTAAAACAAAGGAGAGTTCAAAATCACACAGGAAATTTCAAAAAAAAGGTCAGTGAGTGTATGCTACGCTGGCCTTTTTTTTCTTCCAGGAGATGCTATCATGCCTCTGAGGGCTTGGTTATGCTTCACTGTCATTGCCCTGAGTGGTGATTGACAAGGTATTAAAATCATTCAAAAGAAGCTACTGAAAATTTTAATTACTCAGGCCAGTAATGGACAAAGGCCAGCCTTAAGTAGCTTATCATATACCTATCTTATCACATAACATGAAAACTCGTTCTGTACATACTGGCAGTCACATTTTATTTTGCACATTATGACATTGGATCAGGCAGAAAATACCCCTCTGTTAGAAACACTTCTACCCCCTTGCAGCACATTGTCTTCCTTCAAGCACAGTCATGGGGACAGTGGTGTATTCCTCTGAGTGCAAATCAGGAGATAGTGCAAGAGTCACCTGAAGGAATGCCTGAATCTAGGTTTGAGGAAGGTGACAATGACAATTCTGCAAGATTGTAGCATTTTTGTAGGTGTCATTTGGTAGTGTTGTGTTTTATCTCCTCACCTACTTATGTAAACATGCTCTATAATTATGAGGAAAAGCTGTACCCATTTTAAGTGTATATACCTATATATACTTGACAACTTTATGTAAATGAAATTCAAGACTTCATGTATGCTGACACATCTAAGGCCTCAATTTGATTTTTTTTGCTTTTAGCATCCCTCGCTGTGATGTCACAGATTCTCAGCACTGTGGGTCTAACATATAAGTGGTGCTTAGCAGCCTTGGCTGATGCCTGATGTTGGAGGCAGGTTGCAGAGTTAAGGGTCAATGATATTACAGCAAAATGAAGAAAATCTTAGGTCTGGACTCATTTGTCCTGTGTGTTGCTTGGCAAGGATACAGTCTGCTTCTGGTACCTCAGCTAGCTCAGTTTACTCAGTATGGGACTGCATTGTGGATAAAAATCCACATACTGCCTTTTGATTCTACACATCAGGTACATTACATTATTCATCTATTATGATACTCACAGGTATCACATAAAACTAAATGTCTGGCCTCAGCATTTTTTTTTTTAAATTGGCTATATTTATGGGCCATTTTGTTTCACTGAAAGGGTTAGAGGGGTACTATTTACTTGCTTGCTTGCTTTTCTAAATCCTCTTTCTGCTTCAGTTTGAAGTAAGGATTTGAGCTCAAGTCAGTCTATAGGGATCTCTCACCATTAGTATGGTGGTCAAAATAAATTGAAGGGGTTTTTTTTGGTGCTCCTAACCTAATAACTGATCTAGTCTGGGCTGCAGAGGAAGAAAAAATGTTATAGGCATTATAGTCCAGCTAGTTTGTCGCCTGCTGTGAAACCTGGTCTTAAGTGTTTGATTTTCCATATGATTTGCAGATGGTACAGCTAACCTGCTTCCAATATCTCAGGTAACTAAGCTTAGCATAGCATTCGTAGCCTACCCAAAATCTGTGTGTTTCACAGATCGCTGGACACCTGAACATTATATACTTCAGTGCTCAAGTCCCTTTACAAATGATCACGATTCATAATTTCCTATTTAACTATCAAACGATCTCATTAGTCACTTTTTTATTTTATGTGGTACAATTTATTTTATGTGGGTATTTTGCTAAATTTTATAAAATTCAGTAAAACAAGTTTGCCAGAAGGTTTCTTGTAGCATATGTAATAAGCAAGAACCAGATTTTGCTGCAGCCTTTGTCTGCTACTGTAAAATTACTACTGATGTGACAATTTTAGTAACAAATCTATACAATTAACCAGTAGTTTCACATGTAACTGCATGAAATATATATCCCACTATTTTCAGTACTCCTGTTTTCATTTGTAGGAAATATTTATATTGTCTAAGTTTGAGCTTCCAATAAGAGGAGCTGCAGAAGTAGTCTACATCTTAATTAAATCAATAAGATCTCCAGAGGGATACATTAATTCACAAATAATTTGTTTTAACATGAACATGAATGCTTCCTTTTATTAAGCAAGTAGATTTGTTCTGCCAGAAAAGAAAAAGAATTTCCCTGACATTTTTATTATACTACTTATTTTAATAGGGAAGTAACAGTTTCCCTGCTACTTAGGGTCATTATTATTATTTCACTTTACAAAACTTTTGTTGGATAAACATAAGTTCAGTCATAATGAAACACTTAAGTGGAGATTAAGATGTAGAAAAAAAAGGTAATTTGTTTTGCTCCTTTTGTGTAACAAACTTGCTTACATTGTGAAGTTTCTATTTAAAAAATAAAATCTAATAAATTTTTGATCTACCTAAGTTTTTCTGATAACATATGTCTGTGACATTTTTATTTTTCTTGTTTCTATTAAATATTCTATAATACTAGCAGTAATAGCCACTAGCTTCCCTTTTATAAATATATTAACAAACTACCACAGATACAAGGGAGAAAAATAGAAGATAAATTATTCCATTTAAAGTTTCTAAGAAGCATATTTTCAATGTCATTTATCTACTCATTAAGTAAATTCCCCTTTTCCATCTGGATACTGGTGTGGTGGGTTGACCTTGGCTGGCAACCAGGCACCCACGAAGGTGTTCTATCACTCCCCTCTTCAACAGGACAGAGGGAGAAAATATGTTGAAAAGCTCATGGATCAAGATAAGGACAGGGAGATCATTTGCCAATTACCATCACAGGAAAAGCAGATTCAACTCACAAAAAAATTAATATTTATTTATTTCCAATTAATAGCAGGTGGAGATAGTGAGGAATAAGAACAGATCTATGAACACTTTTCCCCCACCCATCCCTTCTTCCCAGGCTCAATTGCACTCTCAATTCTTCTTCATCCCACCACCTCCCACACAGTCAGATGGGGATTGAGGGTTACGGTCAGTTCATAAAGTTGTCTCTGCTGCTCCTTCCTCCTCCCACTCTTCCTCTGCTCAAGTGTGTGGTTGGGATACTGTTCGTTATGAATTTCTCCAATGTGGATCTTTCTGACAGGCTGCAATTCTTCATGAACTGCTCCAGCATGTGACCCCACAGGGTCACAAATCCTGTCAGCAAACCTGTTCCTTTGTGGATTCCCCTCCATGGGCCCCAGTTCCTGCCAGGAGTCTGATCGTGCTTGGGTTCTCCAAGTACTGCAGCTTCCTTCAGGGCACATCCACCTGCTCTGGTGCAGGGTCCTCCATGGGCTGCAGGTGAATATTTGCTCCACTGTGGACCCTCATGGGCTGCAGAGCTACAATTTGCATCACCATAATCTTGACCACAGACTTAAGGGGAACCTTTTCTTCAGCTTCTAAGCACCTCCTCCCCTCTTTCTTCTTGACCTGGGTTTCTGTAGGACGGCTGCTTTCACATTTTCTTAGTCTTTTCTCACAGCTGATGTGCAGCACCTTTTACCCTTTCTGAAATGTGTTATTACAGAGGCATAACCAATGGAGCTGGCTCGCCCAGCTTTGGCCAGAGGTGGGCCTGTCTTGGAGACAGTTAAACTGGCTCTGTCCGACATGGAGGCAGCTTCTAGTATCTTCTCACAGAAACCACCCTTGCAGCCCGTCTTCTACCAAAAGCTGGCCATGTAAACACAATATAAATAGCCAAGAAGTGTTTAAGGTGGAAGGGGTTTGTCTTGTTCTGTCTGTGAAGCACAAAACCAAGTTTGATTCTGTTGTTACTCAAGCTTTTCCCATAGCTGTTATCCTACTGAGGTGCCTTGGAGAAGGAAAGATAGATATAGCCTACAAAGATTTTTTTAAAAGTCTCCCACTTAAACAAGTAGACCAAGGAATAAATGGTGGGGGTGTCATTTGGAGGATTTTTTTTCAGAGGAAGACTTTGGTTGGGTTTTTGTGGTATTTTTGTCCCACATTTATTTTCCAATAATTCTGCCTCAGTCAATATTGACCCTGTGTTAGGTTGTCTTGGTTTCAGATGAGAGGATTAATTTTCTTTATAGTAGCTAGTATGGGGTTGTGTTTTGGATTTGTGCTGGAAACAAGTAGAGATGTTTTTGTTGTTGCTGAGTGGTGCTTGCACAGAGCCAAGGCCTTTTCTGCTTCTCGCACCGCCCCGCCGGCGGGATGGCTGGGGGTGTGCGGGGAGTTGGGAGGGGACAGACAGGGCAGCTGACCCCAACTGACCAAAGTGGTATCCCGTGTCATATGTTGTCATTCTTGGTTTATAAGGTGTTTGGAGAAGGTGAAGGTGTGTTTGTGGATGGGGCAGGGGCATTCGGAGTGATGGCATTTGTCTTCCCAAGTAACCATTACACATGATGGAGCCCTGCTGTCCTGGGCATGGCTGAACCCCTGCCTGCCATGGGGAGTGGGGAATGAATTTCTTGTTGTGCTCTGCTTGCGTGCGCGGCTTTTGCTCTGCCTGTACAACTGTCTTTATTTCAGCCCATGAGTTTTCTCATGTTCACTCTTCCAATTCTCTCCTCCATCCTGATGGGGAAGAGTGAGCAAGCGGCTGTGTGGGGATCAGCTGCCAGCTGGGATAAAACCATGACATAGGTCTACACTGAGTATGTCATGGAATGAGCTTGCTACCTCCCGGCTGAGAACTGTTACAAGATGTCTCTTGTATCAGCAGAAGTTCTATGAGTCCATCAGGTCAGAGTTCAAGTTCTGAAGTTCTAAAGAAACATTCAGTATAGAGGGGTTTTTTGTTGTGGTTTTTTTTTTTTTTTGGTGCGTGTCAAAGGATTTAGGCAGCTGTGGGAATTAAAAAGTAAATAGTGATATGATAAAGCCACAGAGAGAGTTGTAACAAGGGGTGGGGAGTAAGAACCAGATGCTGAAGAGGAACATTGCCAGTTGTAAAAAAAAAAACAAAAAACAATCACAATACTTCAAGCCAAACCATTAAGTCTGCTTTACCACAATAAAACTGTGTCCTATTCAGCTAATTTTTCAGATAAAAAATTTTCCTTATATTCTGACTGCAATGGAATCTTTGCATATATAATTAAGAACACTCTTTTAAAAATGTGATAAGGAAAAAAGTATGCAAATTTTAAAAAAGAAAGAGAAAAGAGACAGTAGTACTATGAAAGACATTAGAATAAATGACATTAAAAATGCACACAAATGTCATTCTCCATTAGCACAACTTTTTTTCAAAAAGAAAAAATGCAATTAACTTTTATTGTAAGAACAAATTAAACTGGGGTTCTGAGTTCTGGGGAACTTATAAGGCAAAAGGTAGATTTGCTGGTTTATTTGTTTCATTTATTTTTCCATTAACAACTGTGGCAGGTGAGAAGTTACAGTTCCACTAACTTTAGTAGTATTCCAGTACAACTTGCTGTAATCAGTGTTTATTTGCAGAAGCAACAATTTTGATAGATTTTGCACAAATCACAGAATAAAGAGATGATGTAATTACATAGTGTTTTTAAGGTCAAACCAGACTTAACACTTGAGCAATAGATAACAACAACAAAGAAAAGAATGACAAAGAAGAGAGAAGAAGGAAGGAGGAAGAAAGAAAAAGAAACAAGCAGCTCACAGCAGTATAATCATGGTGAACAACAAATTTCGTGGTTTAAGTGGAAAAGAAAGGTCACAGAGAAACAGCTGTGGCTATATTTATAGCTTGTTCAACTATGGGACTGAGTTCAACGTGGGACTGAGCAGATTTCCAGGCTCATGGCACAGGTAGTCATTCCTTTGTAAATGTTCTCTTTTTGTCCTCAGAGGGAAAGGCAAGGCAGATGACAAGGTATCCAGGACAGAAAGTGAGGATACAGATGGAACTCAAGGCTGACTTTGTTCCTTCATTCGTATTTTTAGCTTTGCCCTCCCTGGTGAGATGTGATTCTTCTGCTGAGTAAGTCTGGGTATGTGCCTCAAGTTGAATATTGGGGAACAGACTGCTAACTGCAGAGCAGAATGGTGGGACCTTGTCTCTTCACTGGTGGACCCATACAATTCCCTCAGGAACCCAAATTTCTCAGGGTCACAGTGCGTGAGGTATCTACCTGCAGCCTTCTTGGGGATATGCAACCATAGCCACTGAAAGGATACCAATGAATTTTAAATCAGCCTTTTAATAGAGATACACAATAATTACTCTGCTAACGCAAGTACTACACAGTCGTTCTAGTAGTAACTATTAGATCTGTGTTAGAGTGTTGGTGTTTTTCTGAGTGGTTTACAGAGTATATGAAAGAACTATCTTACTATTTCTTGAAAGCAAACAGCATAGTGCTTTAGAAGGAAAGGATATGTCTATAAATTCTGTTTTAAATGAATAATTTCTGAATAAAGGAAAAAAAATAAGGAAAAAAGAAGATAAAGCAAAATAATTATTTCTGATATCTGCTCATATTGGTTCCAAAACTGTCATGCGATCTGTATTTAGTTAGGCTATCAAATGAAGTGTTTGTAAATAAAACATACTCTTCATCAAATTGTACTTATTGTACTGTAAATCAGATTATAGGATGGCTATATACATGATTTGGAAACCTGGTGCTGATGATTTTTCCAACCTAAAAGTTACAACGGGGCACTTGAAAATATTTCTGTATTGAGCTTTCAAAACCTAACTTTAGTTGTCAGTGGTATACAAAACCAGCTCATTGTTATTACTGAAGTATAACTAAGGATGAAAACAGTCTGAAGTTAGAATGGGTGAAACCATGTTACAAATTAAATATATTATTAAAGTTAAGCACTTTGACATTAAAAATGTTAGTCCAACTTTTAGAGTTTTTTAAGAAAGATAATAGAGCCTTTCTTTCCATTTCTGGATAAATTCATTTTTCTGAATATGTCATGGATAGTTTAAACACTGAGACACAGAAATATAATCAACACAGTGAAAGTAAAAGTAGAAATTTTTATTTTTGCAGAAGATTTTAATTAAGCAATTTTTTGACCAAGCAGTAATTTTGATAACTGTGAGTGGATATGAGAATTATAAACTTTTGGAAGAACAGAAAAAGTTTTCACTAACACTTCGAGATAGTGAGTTCTCAGAATAATTAAGATGGGTAGAAAATTTAGGAAGAACAAATGTATGTCCAGATTTATCTTTTACTTCAGGTCCCTCTTGATCAGTTCCTTAATTTGTATCAACTATACTTGACCAGTTGTTACTCCATAGGAAAGTCAAGAAAGACTGCTTGATAATCACTGACTGATAGAACCTGTGCCCCTTGCAATAATCCAGTATTCTTCAAAGCCTTAAAGTTTACACTAGTTCCAGGGATGAAGCTATATAAGTAACTTTCAGATAGGTAAAATTAACTCAAGAGATTCAGGTTGCTCGGTCATCATGCAGTCTTTTGAGAAGGAAGGGATATTCTCATATACATATTTTTCCTTTGCAAAAGATCACACTGATATATATACATGATTTTCAGGAAGGAAAATCATAGTATTTCTTATAAAATCAACCTCTAAACCAACTTTTTTCTTTGCTAGACAATGTATTAGATTCCTCCTAAGTTTTGTTGATCTTTTCCTGAGATGAGTCTGCTGAAATTCACAGCCTATGTATATAAATTCTTCTTTTACATAGTTCGAATTATAGAGTTTTCTTTAAGAAATGCTTGGTGACATAAAAGTTTCCAAGAGTACCATAAATTTTTCAGCTATAAAGCAAGGAACTTTTCTTCATGATACTATTCCAATATTATCACTTCATATCTGACCTAATTAAATTCCATCATATAATACTTAAGTTATAGCTGCATAACTCCTCATGTAAAGTGCTAACATAAAATCTGTTCTATAAGGTTATGATGTTCACTATTACAGTTGGCTGGGAAGTTAAACAAAGTATTTCAAAGAATAATGGAACATTTTTAGTGTTGATTCTGTTGACTATTGCATTCCAATGGTTTCTTAGTCCTGAGAAATAACAAAATAGGTCTCCAACAGACCTAATCAGAGACATAAGAGGAGGAGAATAACAAAAAAGATTGGGAAATTAAGACTGAAAGAAATAGTTTTCTCTTACAAGTGCAAAAATTATCTTTCAACACTGTTTTGCTTTACAAAACCCTATAAAACAGTATGTCTTCATTTCAAAAAAGAACCAAAACAAATGTCAGAACCATGGAAACTGTTGATTTTGTATCAGCTCCATTCACAGCTCCTGTGCAACAGAGATGATTAGCAAGGTCCAGAGTTAATAGTTTTCTATTATAGATGATAGCTGGTTAAAACTGGAGGATATTTGAGGGACATACCAGATAATGCTGTTTATTAAATTTTCTAGCAGAAAATTTTGAAATCTGAAGATTTTTCTGCCAACCTGACTATTCTGAAACTGGTGAGATCTCCAGAATGTAACTGAACTCAAGCTTTCTTGCTGTTTCACTGAAGACCATGATACTTTGAGTGTCTTGAACAACTTCACTGTTCTGAGAATTGCAAAAACTGCTGCTTCACCAAAAAACAGTCAGTCCTGGAAGTTCTAGGCTAAATGTGAAGGTGTTCAAGATTTTAATAGTATTTCATAATATTTAGAATCATAAAAGGAGAATTCTTGCTTCTGACCTACCCTAACCTCTGTGGCTGAACAGTAGTTTTTGAGCAAATAGAAGGTGGGTAATGTACCACACATCGAGTCTTGTGTGGTGCTTAACATCTTTTCTAACTATCTTTGACTTTGTATCCTTAGCATCCATAGGACAGGATTTGTGCTGTGAACCACTTGCTGCTGATGGTTCCACACTATATCGTATTAATATCAATGGCAACTACTTTGAATTACTTCTAAGTCTGATCTTGTGGGTTGAACGCTTAATAAGGCCTGGCGTGCAGAGATTCACTCCTGGAATGCATATGTTGTCTTTACTCTCTTCATAAGGAATTTAGTTCATGTACTCCAAGACATTTCCATCATGTGAAACAAAGATTGCTGTGATTCAAAAAGATGCCTGGGTGATTCAGTCTAAAAGCGCATTTTGAGCCTAGCTAAAATACTTATCAGAGATGCATACTGTTTGCCACAGGTCCTAAAGTAGTCAACTGCATTTGAAAGTTCTAGAAAATAATATCAATAACTTCACTGAAAATAGATTTATATGCAAATAAAATCAAATCAGTAGGATTTCATCATACACATATACTCATATCTGCACTGAAGAAGACCTGGAGACATTAAATAGCCCTAAACTTCTGAGTTATTTTACAAGACCAACAAAAATTATCCATTTAGAGTAATTTACTTTTGAATTCAGATCATGATGTGGCTTAATGTGATTTACAAAGAACATTTCTGTAATATACATGGTGAACCACTGAAGTGCACAAGTTAGGAGGCTACTTCAACTTTTCATTCAAAAAAACTGGTGAACTGTTTCTTCAGATAACAAGATCTGTTCCTGGTAGTGCTGGGAGAACAAGGAAGCAGGGCCCTTAATTTAACACTTTACGGAACACCATCACACTACTATTGTCGTGGTTCGGCCCCA
>VWZZ01002926.1:900-48462 GCA_013399095.1 Psophia crepitans
GGCCTCACCAATGCAGAATAGAGGGGGAGGAGGACCTCCCTTGTCCTACTGACCACAGCCCTTCTAATGCACCCCAGGATGCCATTGGCCTTCCTGGCCACCAGGGCACATTGCTGGCTCATGGTCATCCCTCCATCCACCAGAACCCCCAGGTCCCTTTCCCCTACACTGCTCTCCAGCAGGTCAGTCCCCAACGTGTACTGGCACAAGGGATTCTTCTTTCCCAGGTGCAAGACCCTACACTTGCCCTTGTTGAATCTCATCAGGTTCCTCCCTGCCCAGCTCTCCAGCCTATCTAGGTCCCGCTGAATGGCAGCACATCCCCCTGGTGTGTCAGCCACTCCTCCCAGTTTAGTGTCATCAGCAAACTTGCTGAGGGTACACTCTGTTCCCTCATCAAGGTCGTTGATGAAGATGTATGAACATGTGCCAGCTATTCTTGGCCAAGTTTTGGAAATACAACCAAAGCAAACACTCCAACTGCCTAGACATGATATCTGCTCAGCATTGGCATCAGTGGCACTGAGAGCACCACCATGCGATGCAGTCATAAGAGCTGACATCTTGGGAGGATCAGTATGGGCCCATTAAATTAAGTTTCCATGTTATATCCTTCTAAATAGAAAAAAAAAAATAATAAATTTTGCTTCCTCTTCGAACACTCTAGAAGGCAGAATTTCCATCTCAATATCACCAGGCTTTAAAAAGAGAAAACTAAACCGTGTTCTCATGTCCTGAAACAAACAGAGCTTTCAGCACGAGAGAAAGCTCTATATTTCTAAATGATCCACCTTGCATAACATCTCTAAGCATTCAGATTACCACACATCAGTTCAATACCTTGTGTACCTTGCTCAACATCTTTGCTGCTGCTAAAGCTGTAAAAGTGCTATCATATTTTGCCTGATTTAATTTTTTTATAATGAATTATTTTAAGATACTGAGTACCAGTGTAGTCCAATAACTACTAACCTAATCTTCACTAGATTTCACTTGGAGAATATCTTCTTGTATACAATTACACATCTTTGCATACATAGCCAGAGCACAATGTAATATGTCCTGATTTAGCAGCTCAGTCCTGAACTTGAATTCTTTTGTTGGGATTTTGGAACCCACTGATCTTTCATATCCCAGGTTATTCCTATATTTGTGGAGTTTGAGTTTGCTTGTTTGTTTTAATAACAAATAACGTAGGAAAAAGCATCGTCTGAAGTTCTCACAAATGTATAGCAGTTCTCAAGAGTGTCCTATGGACCAGTTCTTTCCACCCATGAGCTCTGCAGGCCTTGAGTTGAACTGCAGCCAGAGGTGTGAGCAGAGTCACTTGACTTGCCTGAGGTAATTATTCATGTTAACAGACTCTAGGTCTTAACTCTGCGTGGTGCTTCAGACATTTTCTATCTGTCTGTTACAATTTAATTTTAATAGATGCCATGCAGCATTATGGTATCAGTTGTCCAAAGCATGTAATAGAACAACTAAGTGGCTAAGGATTAAACTGTAACAGGCAGGATCCGAACTGCAGTGCTCTGTGTTTAATCACTTTGGTAACAAGTCCTGTATTAAAGAAAAAAAAAAAAAACCCAAAAAAACCACAGGCACATTGTTGTTACTCTATTAAATTTGAAATAAGAAAATAAACCCAGACAGAATTTACAATAAAAATTCTTTTCATAAAAAGAGCAAACTTGCGAGAATTCTTACTTTTTTCCCACCAAAGAGAATACATTTTCCTGTGAAACATAATTATCTGAAAATAATACTAATTTAGTAAGCTAATAATTCAACACACCATAGTCAAATATCTCAGTGAAAATCTTACTAGAACCATAGAACATCCTGAGTTGGAAGGGACCCATAAAGATCATCAAGTCCAACTCCTGGTTCCACACAGGACCAGCCCAATCAGAGCAGATGACTGAGAGCATCGTTCAGACGCTTCTTGAACTCAACCAAGCTCGGTGCTGTGACCACTTCCCTGGGGAGCCTGTTGCAGTGCCCCACCACCCTCTCCATGAAGACCCTGATATCTAACCTAAATCTCCCCTGTTGCAGCTTCATGCCGTTCCCTTGGGTTTTATCACTGGTCACCAGAGCAAGGAGATCAGCGCCTGCCCCTTCACTCCCCCTCGTGAGGATGCCATAGGCTTCGGTGAGGTCACCCCTCAGCCTTCGCTTCTATAGACTGAATAAACCAAGGGACTTCAGCCTCCCTTCATATGTCTTCCGCTGTAGACCTTTTACCGCTTTAGTTGCCCTCCTTTGGACACTCTCCAATAGCTTTATGTTTTTCTTGTACTGTGGCACCCAAAACTGCACACAGGACTCAGGGTGAGGCCGCACCAGCGCAGTATAGAGTAGAATAATCACCTCCCTAGATCTGCTGGCAATGCCGTGCTTGATGCACTCCCCTACTAGAAGTAGTCCATGACATTGTTTCTCACCAACTCTGATACCTTCAGGCATTTTTTCTGGCTTCCTCTCTTCTCTAGGTGATCACTTCATTTTCTTGAGTATGAACTCGTTATTGCTTTTCATTATTTTCCCAGTAAGCTGGGCAGATAGATATCCATATTCTACACTGTACACTATACTATGCTGCAGTGCCACCAAGCTGAGCTGAAAGCCTTTGATTTGCAGAGAAATTCCTTGCCTGCTAAACAAGTGAGAACATCCATCTGTTCTACACCATGCTTCTGTTGCTATTTACCAACAGCTTGAGATGCTAACTTGGTCCAAATACCATGAAAAATATATGGTCAGATATATCATCCTAAACAAGAAAACAAAAAAGTCTGAAATCTAAACATCTTGAGTGATAGCATAGCCGCAGTTTGTCTGAGACTTGCCAGTCCTGGCATATACCTGACTGTAACACTGCAATTGCGGCCATCATTAGAGAAAACCTTTGTTAAAGATGGAATATTTGACTGGCAGTACTTGTTACCTTGTCATTTTTATCTCTAAGCTGTAATGACACAGGAAACATTTGTTTTTAAGAATTCTCTTATATATTCTCATATATAAATACCTTGGGTTTAAAATTCAGCTACGTAAAAGTGCATACCAAAAGCCAAAAGGACAGATGTTATATAAAAATGGAAAGACATTTGTAATGAATAAACTAAAGGTGCACTGTGTTCTGTAGGTGTCAGATGGTAGGAAAGATGCACAAATCGTGGAATACAGAGGGTTAAATCACCATATGCTATCAGCTTGAACAAAAGGCTGTGTAACATGTCCTCCTTGACTCAAATGAAAATAAGAAATTTAAGTAAAATGTAGCAAACACTACTGTGAAACAAACTTTTCACATCTATCTGTGAAACACTGCTCTTCCCTAGAAAGTAACTATGTGGGGATTCATTTTTAAATGAATTATAAAAAACAGAAGCCTAACCAAAAGAACCATACTCAGTACTCCACTAGAGATTACTGCTGCCCCCAAGCTGATGCTGACCGTGTTCCACAGTAAATGTACAAAACCAGTGTATTTCTAATTCCTAGGCAAATTTCTCAGTAATAAGTTTTCTGCAGTATTTTGAAAATTTACTGTAATTTGCTGTCCTGAGCGGAAAAAAAAATTACTCTTGGTTGCAAGTTATACTCTTGGAGTTTGGTGATCGTGTTTAAGTGAAATGAAATCAGAGTCCATTAGGATAACTCACTTCCAAATTACTCATTTGGATCTGAAATATATGCAACCTGCTATTGAGTGTTGACTAGTGATAATCAAATGAAACTAATATATGAAGTACCTTCAACACACAAAAGTTTGACTAGCCACCCTATTTCACTCCCCAGCATTTTTTCTTGTCAATGAACTTGAGAGAAACATTGAAGCACTCTGATATTTACCCAAGCAAGATTATAAACTGGTGCAATCAACAAGAAACCTTTAATCAGGGTGGAGATAAAACTACTGCTGACTCTATCAGAAAGTTTCATTTACACAAGGAGCTTGGTTCAGTCCTCTCCAGCCTCACACAGTTATTCACAGCATTGTAACAAAAGATATGTGCTATATAATTCTGGTAAGTTTCCAGTACCACCAGTAGTTCTGTGGGACTGCCTCCATTCTCCAGCAAAGAGCACGTCTGCATTGTGTAGAATAAGGCACTGTGGGCTGAAAGTTTATTATTTAAGAGAGTTGTATCTCGGTAGCTCACGCTTGGCTGAACTTTGCAGGCCGCATTCCTTCTGCCTGAAGTAAGGGGCCTAAAGAGCCAGGCCTCAGTTCTTCTTTCACCAACAGGAATGGATTAAGGAAACCAGAGGAGCATAGAGGGATGGAACAACCATTAAGCCCTGTTGGTGTTGATCTGTCCTCTACTGACACAGCAGGTCCCTAGCCTTTAAAGTGTTGAAAGTTGAGTTTCCACAGTCTGGAACATGAATGACGTACACGAAAGGTGGGATATATGACAAGACAGAAGCAAAATTTTACAACAGACTCTCCTTTCGTTGAGTGGATGATCGAAATGTGACCTCCACGATTCCCACTCCAAATTTGCTCTCAGCTCCAAGAAGAGAGCTGTGCGGAAAAGGAAGGAAACCAACAGCGGTCAGGTTGACTGAATGAGTGACCAATGCTAAAATATGCCTCTTTTCTGTCAGCATATATGGACTTCATAGTTTTTTGCAGATATGCCCACTGTCACATACATGACTGCTCATGAACTGGAAAGACAGGATGACTTTCAGCCTAGCATTTTTAAAGAAAGTAAAAAAAAAACCCACCAAGACTATTTAAGATACTAGAAGACTATTTAAGATAGTAGTTGATAACATGTTTTTACAGTTTATATCATTGTGTACATGTTTCCTTTAGTGAAGAGTTTTGTTGCTTTTGGCTACACTCTTTGACCATTAAGGAGCTAGTTATTACATCAATTTTTGGCAATGATTTTGTAAGAGGTGGTTACTTTAAAATTTTAACTTCAAGCTTATAAAGCACTGATGCAGGAAGAGAAACACATTGAAGAACATTACGGGAGTAGTGCCTATTGTTTATAGCTGCTGCAGCAGTTCTTAATGCATTGAACTTTGTTTACAACTCCTGCAATTTCTGACAAAATCACAGGAATCTGATTCTAAATAAAGGCTGAAAAGCAATAATTACAAATTTTAAATAAGACTAATTAAGGTCATTCGAAATAATTTGGAACAGGTGCCCACATACACAATAATAAGATAATTCTCGTTATATGGACAAAGACATTAAATGGAATAACAGCTTATCAGGTTAAGTGCTGTACGAATATGCAGGAAGACAAGATGTGTTATATATTTCAGCAAGTGCATACATGAGAACTATACATCTTATCTTTAAAAACAACTCTAAAACCAACTTCTGTTATTGAATGTACACTTTGAAACATATAGTTACAAACAACTTCTTTCTGGAAGGCATCAAAGAGATTTTTTTCCACAGGCAGAATTTGGATTGTGGCTCTGCAATAGGTGCACTATTAGAAAATGTTTGCAAGTATAAACACTTCCATGACATTTATGGCCGATGCTCTGAAATCCCTTTAAATCAATTCAGATGCTGCTGTGAGATAGCATAGCAATTTCTTTACGTACGGAAAAGTAAAAGTAGGTTAAAGAAATTGTTGAGATTCCAAAACAAAGCACTCAAAGACTCTGAAAACAAAGACACTGAGACTTCATCAGCTGAAACTGGAAGAACAGTCTAGCTCAAAAAGCCTGACCTTTCTTGAGAAACCTCTGGAGAATCTAGTTACCAGAATCACAGGCTGAACAAGGAAAATAAGGGCCCATTACTGGAGGGAGTAGGCAACTCAGTGACAGTGGACAGAAAAGAGGTACTCATTGACTTCTCTGTCCCAGCCTCTACCAACAAGGTCTTCCAGGTCTCCTCAGGCAAGGTTCAAGGAAGAAAGGAAATACCAGTGGTGGGTGCAGGGAGAGTCAGGGGTTAATTGTGAGTACTCAACGCATACCAGCCCAAGGGACTGCAGCTGAGGGTGCTGAGAAAGCTGGCCAGTGCCATAGTGAGGCCTGTCTATTGTGTTTGAAAGGTTATGGAGACCAGAGGAAATCCAGGTGACTTGAGAAAAGCAAACTTTGTACCCATCTTCAAAAAAAAGGGAGGTCCTTTGGGGAATCCTCTTTGGGAGGCTGGCCAGCTTCACTTCAATCCCTGGAAAAATCATGGGATAAGTCCTTTTGGAAACCACTTTTGAACAGATGAGAGAGTGAGAAGTGACTGGGAACAGCATGGATTTACCGAGGGTAAATCATACCTGAGCAGCCTAATTGAGCTTTGATAATAAAATGAGTGGATTTGTGAATGAGGGAATTGCAGTGCATGTCCCTGATCTGCGCTCAGGTCAAGAGTATTTTCCTAGCCACCTGCATTTATGGTGGCTAATCTGTCAGCATCCAGAAGGTGGCCCAGGCCAGCTGATCAGTGGCAACAGGGGCCAGTTGCTTCCCGGGGAATGGGAGCTTTGGGGGCTCCCCTCAGACTGGCCAGGCAGGGCCTGGCAGCCAGGGCCTGTCCCACCACCCCAGCCAGGGGCAGGGCAGCTGGGGACACTGCCGCAGCCCCATCCCTGAGCGTGGGGGTGGTTTGAGGCCGGGCTGGGACATGGGCCTGTGGGTGGGCAGGGCTGTGCGGAGCAGGAGACCAGCACTGCTACAGTGTCGCTGGGGCAGGGGCTGATGGCACTGGGGAGACCCTGAGGCTGATATGGGGTTCTGGGCTGTGAGCAGCATGGAGGGAGTCCTGAGGCATGAGCAAGGGCAGTCAGATCCCTCAGGGCTCTGGAAAGTTTGTCCTTCCAAAACCAAACTCAACTCAAAAGGATCAAGTCTTGCCCCACCTCATACCTCTCAGAAAATATTGCAGCCTGTCAGAACATTTCCTCCTCCTCCTCCCCCTCCTCCTCCTCTTCCCAAGGGGAACACAGCCCTCACAAGACCTCAGCCACAGTGGGAACACCACACAAAGGCCTCCCCTTCAGCCAGGACTGACAATCTCTCACGCTGAATCCCCTTCTCAAATAACAAGCAACGCACGTACAAATGTCCCAGCTGTCAGAAACACAAAGAACACATAAGAGTGATAAAAGAAACCAGAGGTGAAAGAGCACAGACTAAACAGGTACTGATTGTTCCCATCTGGGAGGGTGGTGAAGCCCCAGTGCTGGTACTGGGGTGGTGATGGATGGTCCTCAGTTTGAACCAGTCGCTTACTAGAGCGATAGGCAGTGCCAACAGGGCTTTTAACCTGGCTCCACAAGCAACAAAAGCTGAACTGCTTCACATTTTTACATTACACCATAAAATCACCTTTCTGCTTTTGACAAAATGTAAATTGTTGTTTGCACCTCCCCCGGCTGGTGAGAATGCTGCAGGGAGGCTGAGACCTCTTACTTGTCAGCTGGCTACGTCACCTCGGGAGATGAGAAAGGAGTGGGAGACTAAAGGAGTCTGGAGCATTAAAAAGAAGTGGCCATTTCACTCACTGCCCAGGAACCGATGCGTGGGAGCTACTCAGCAAGCACTCAGACTGTCAGCAGGGTGTATATTACATGCAGAAGTGACATTAGATAATGTTAAGGATGCAAAGTCAAACACTTAAGAGTTAGGAAACATACGGGAGTTAGTACGATTGCCTTGGAGCAAGTTTGTCCTGGTGTAATCCTAGAAATGCATATATAAAGGAGGTATCATTAGGAAAAAAAATAAACCCACGAAGCCAAACCAACCCCACACTATTTTTCAATAGCCTATCATCTTTGGTATCTGAGGTATGCAGGGGAAAAACTAATGTTTTCTAGGTGGAAGTATAAATTAGCGTTGATGAAAAATATGAATGGGTACATGTGTAGGAGGTTGCACTTAAAAATTTCTATTGCTTCAACAAATTAGAGTGGATTTAAGTGGTTCTCTGTTACACAGAGAAAATACTGCTATGGACAGTATTTTTCAGATAATTTTACAATAAAAAAATGAAACAGAAAACACATTCCAATTATGTCCATGTTGTGTTTATCTATAACATAGATGTGGAATGCACACAGTAGTCTAGCATCCATATTATACACTTTATAAACTCTTTATTGCCTCATTTCCTGCTAATAGAGTTGCAGAAGAATCTGTTGAAAGTTACTTGCTTAAACTAAACAACAAATGTTCCCTTTTCAGAATATCCGTTAAAACAGCACATTTTGTGAAGGCACAATTTTCATTTGATTTTAGAGAGCAGTTCAAACAGATTTTGATTTGCTTTTCTTTTCCAGTAATTTTATAGGCAATGTTCTATTTCATAGTCAACATGCAGAAAACAACTCTCCAGCTGAAAGAGAGAGGAACAGAGAGAAAAGGTTCTGTCTGAATAGCTAAACTATGGAAAACACTACAGAAAATCCATACTAATCACAATCTGCAATGGGCTACATCTGAACAAATACATATGCCTATATTTGAGATACTCACCTAGACTTCTCAGTGGAAAGTGTTTCCAAGGTGTGATTAATTTCATCCCTAAATAAGTATCTAAAATGGATCAAATGAGGCTGTCCTCATACTAAGTGCTTTCCTCTCCTCCGTTTACTATTGAAAAACCTCAGGATTCTAGCTCAAAAGTGAACACTTCCCATAACGTCTAGTCCTAAACTCTCTAGCTATAGGATTTTTATGTTAGTTCTAAGCAAATGGTTTTAGGTTTAAACATAAAAATTAACTGGATTGACCTCCAAAGTTTGGAAACACTTCTGCCAGAGATTTACTAATCTTGTTGGACGAAACCAAATGCTTTGTCCCTGCATCACTATCTTCTGGAACTGGGTCAGTTTCCTTCCTCAGGATGATGGTAACTCCTTCCCATGCCTTTCAACTCTGGGATCTCAGCTTGCTAATGAAGATCTTATTTGTGGGAGCTTTGCACTTTTGTCCAAAATGCGGGAAAACAGCAACACAGAAAAATCTAGGAACAGTTTAATGCTCACTTAGGCAGGTAGATACTGTTTCATAAACAGACCTGAGCCACAGATGTAGGATCTAAGTTTTGTCAGAGCTTCTGGGCACTTGAACTGGGGATTCTAGTCTACAATCTTTGCAAGATCCTTACTCAAAAACAATGCTCTGATTTCTGTCCCTCAGCCCTGAGACTGCAGGAGTCAGTGAATACTTTCTCCTTGTTCTGTGCCAGTGGGAAACTCATGGCATTCAAACTTGTTCATGCTGTAGACTGAATGCTTGCCTACATTCCCCTTCTTATCTCACTGCAAAGGGATCGGGTACCCAAAATTTGTGGTTGTCTTTCTTGCTCCTTCTGAATATTTCCTGAGCACTGTTGGAGAGACTTGCCCAGATCTCCAGGTCTTGAGCTGTCAGGTACAATCATCCTTTGCTAGATGGCAGATGGAAAACTAGTGCTACTTCTTTACTTGCCCAAGTGACCATCCCTGTCAACATCTTTTAAAAACTGCAGCAATCCTAGAAGGATTTACTTGGTCCTATGTCCCATATTTAAGGACAGATTTTCCACGTGGCTTACAAGGCTAAGGACAGAAATGACTATAGGCACATCCAACGCAGAGAAGACACAGGCTTGTCATCCCACTCTTTTTCAGCAAGTAACAATGTCTGTCTCCACTTACCCACCCTTACAATTAACAAAAGCATATGTTGTTCAACCTAGCACTTGAAGAGCAGAACAGATTTATGGTGTCATCTCTGAGCCAGTTGAAATGTATAGGAGAGACTCAAAAGTTCAGAGTCCCAAAACAACTCTCAGGGTTTTTTTAATAGATTGAGTTTCATTAGCCTTGCTAAATTTTGGTCTGCTTTACATAATTAATGCACTCTCCCTAGAGGAAAATCCAAAGTCTAGTATTACAATAAGCCCAGAATGTGCTTACAGAAATTAAATTTGGAACTATCGAATCACTTTAACTGAGAGAATATTGTTCTTATTCAGCAATTGAAATAATGAAAATAAGGGAAAACCAAGCAATTCTCAATGTAGTACAGCAACTTCAGGCAATACTGGACCTAACATCTACTGACTTGAGTCTCAGTCTAATCTCGAATACATACTTAGATTCACAGTCCGGTACTGAAAAAATAACATCAGTCCCAGTTCATCAGTATTGGACCTGATTCTGCTGTCATGCCATAAGATACTGTGTAGAAACCAAACATTCATATAGACACAGTCCGTCACACACAGATGTAAACACTCTAACTCTGGAGATCGGACACTACCTTGTGATGAGATCTCCCTTTCATGCCCTGTGGGAATGGGATGACACTTGGCATTTCTAGCACACCACAGGACCAGACCCAAAGCCCAGAATATCCCCTTATTTGTGTTTAAGGCAGCAGTGTAGCATAAGCACAGAGTAGATAGCCCTGCCTCCCTGGGTCCCAGATATCTCATGGAAGACCAAAAAAACCCGTCATTGTTTCTGTATTCATTTCCTAGTGCACTGTGTGCAAGTGCCCTACATTTCTAACTAGCTAGGTCTTCTTCAGTTTTATATTAAAACTCTGTATTTTCAATGTTTTTTAAAACACAACTGAGCTACCCAGCAGAGCATGCTCACTTTGCGACACATTACATTGAGACTCCACAATCTGTCTGTCATGTTCACACTTCATGTGATCTCATTCTTAGTGTCAGGATAGGGAAAACTTCACAAAACCACAAAAATTCACAGGAGGGAGATCACTGCAGGCAGGAAGGCAGACAGATGAGTAGTATGAGACAGGGTGTTAGATAGGAAAGTGTAATGCAAGGCTGTGTCAAATTGAAAAGACACAGCTTATTTTGAGTTTTTCCTCAGAAGCATCCTGTTACAATCGTGGGAAGAGAATGTTCCCTTGGGAACAGCGATGCTCTCTTCTTCCGCTGCATTAACAGAGTTGTTTTGGGTTAAATATAATGCAAAATAGTCTATAAGAGATAAACAGAAAGGTCTGCTCAGGAAAAACAGTGCAAACAGGGAAGTTATCCAGGTGAGAAGTGGAGACAACATAAGCAGGGATAAAAAGCCCCAAATGAGGCATGTAGATCTATATAAGAAACTTGAATAAGTAACAGGATTTTCAGAGGTGCTGACCATCTGTGCTTCCCTGCTGTTCACGGACTTAACAGGCTTTCAAATTCCCTGTACTATGGACCAGCCTTTCTTCCTGGTGTGAGACATTCATATATTTGTGGCACTGACTGTCTGCACCTGCTGGAGGAAAGCCACCCCTGTGCTGAAGTTGGCCAGCAATGTCAATGCAATCATGGGCAACAGCTAGTGAGTATTATGACCTACACAGTAACACATCAGCGTAACTAAACGCTCCCTGAGCCAGCCTCTGCCTGGATAGCTCAAATTGTGGGTAAAAAGGATGTATGACTGCTTGCACGTATTCAGGTAAATGTACCTCCAAGTACATTCTTGTTATGGAGACCTCACGCCTGGCACCTTTTCCAACAAGAGCGTGCTGCAATGCATGTACCTTAAACCCCCAAACAAGTGGATCCAATCTTCCTCCTCAACCTTCTTGCCACTTAGGTATATTCACTTGGAGGCAACCGTGCCTTGTACTGGTGCTATAAGTTTGATTTCTAGTCAAATTTTTTAAAGGAAAATATGACAGATGAACAAAAAGCACAAGCCTTCCTGAGGAATTTCTTACCTACAGATGGTTCATGCCCAAAAATGACAAGAGATCTGCAGATTCAAGAAAGCTGGCAAAGCCCTGAGCTTGTTCTTTGCCAGCCTGACATTTGCCATGATCACTGAGTTTGATTTGCAAACCCTTTTTTCCTCACAGAGTTCTTTTCCCCCACGTTGCGTTTGACAGGGCTGGAGCTCCCCATAGAAGCTCTCAAAACGTAACAAGTGATGCAAAACCTTATGAACAGTCATCACATACAAGAACACCTAGACCTATTTAGTCCCAGGCTGGCTCACTGTGCAAAAGTTGTGTACGTGCAGGTGCCTGCACTCCTGCCAGGAATGCAGGAAAGACACCTTTCTGTCCTCCTTAAAAGAGATAGCATGAGCAGTGCCTTGGGGCTGCCGGGGAAACTGCCCATCACCATCAACCTTTAACCAGGTTTTGAGAGCTCTGATGGGGAGGTAACATGGCCTTTTATTTCCCTTCCGTTCCAAAGGAAGCATGAAATCAGCAGGCGCTTGTTGTGTCTGTATCGAGGGGTCATCACAAGGAATTAGAAAGCGTCAACACACTTGGAAGTACTACCATCCATCTGTACATTTTGTTTAGCAGCAGATATGCAAGGGTCTGAACTTGGACAAGTATTCTAAAATTTAATATTTCTCAACAACAGCAACAGGCCTATAGACGAATATTTTTACTAACCACAAAACTTCATTCCTGGTAGCAAAAGCGTGTAATACTCTCTATAAAGCGTGACACACTTACATTATGTAAAATTCCAATATTTACAGGGTTCCTATGCAGCATGAGGCTGTATAAATGATTCCTTGTTTTGCTAAGGATATTATTACACTGTGTACACAGCACAGTAGAGCTGAAGCTAGTTCAAAACTACTGTGTATGGGTTTCTTTTTTCCTTCCTGACTTAAAATCTATATAAATTTTACTTTTGTTTGTTAAAAAAAAAAAAATCTGCAAATGATTTTCTATCCGCCTTAGAAGGATAATTAATTACCTTTTTTTTTTTTTCATGAGGAAAAAATAATTGTTTTCTATTGTTTCTTTGCTTGTTTTGGAATTTGTTCTGTTGAAATGATCTAAGACATAATATTTGTTCAGGTTAGTTGTGGAGTAAGGGAGTCCAAGCTGCTAACCAAAATAAAAAGCAAAGGGGTTGTCTAGTTTGTAGCCTGAAATGAGCAGAGGAAAGTATTTTCTTTTTGATCTGTCCAGAGGGCTTTTAGTGAAAGAGTGAGTTCGAGAGGTGGAATGTTTGGTGTGTTTGGGGTTTTTTAAAGAGAGTGCATTTCTTAGAGAATTTTTTCAAGTTACAGCATTATTCTTTTCAATATCTTACTATTTGGATTTTCAAGAGCAAAGCCCAGAGGAAAAGCAGCTTGCAAGCTATCCCTGTGGAGCACTTTCATTGTAAACTTCCTTCATAGCAAAGACATATTAACATCTCTTCCGTTATGTCAATCCACAACAAAAAAGTGCAGGGCTTGGGTTTGTTTGTTTTTTTTCCCAGCAAAATAGTTAGCATGCTAAAACACATCGGATTCAGGACTTTGTATTTTATTTGATGGTGAACAAGGCCAGTTTTGCTGATCTCATCTAGATATTTAGTGGACCTTGAGTGCCATGCCTGCACACTTAAGGTTTTACAGTAAGGTGTCTGTAACAAAGTCAGCAATCTGGCTGCCATAATTGCTTGAAGCACTGGATGACAGAAAGGGGGTTTAGGGACATGTTCTTTCCCATGCAAACCCATGTCTTGGACACACTGGTCTCCAGGTTTATGCGCCAGTTTTTCCTCTGTCTTGATGTTGATGCTTACAGAAAAGTTTTCCCAATGAGCTCAGAAGAGTGGACGGTGGCAACAAACAGGTGAAAAGGGGACTTCTGACAGGAACTGGCTTTCAGGAATGATGGGGCACTCTTCTGAAATACTTTATTACTAATATATTCTTCCATTTACTTTAGGATAACTGCACAAGGCAGCACTGTGTGAAGCAATTGTCTTTTGTTTTCATTTTTCTTCTAACAAGCAAGTTCTAGAAGGGGGAGGCAGTATGTCCTTACACACCTTACTTGCCTTAAATCTTTATACCACTGTTCCAAAAACACTAGATATATTGGTTCTAAGTGAAACACTGGTGTGTTAAAATATTAAATAAAGTTGTTATGAATTTTTGGAAGGGGTTACTGAAACTTTTATATCACAGCCAGACAGTTTTTCCTCAAAAATTGACGAAGAAATGTTGTGGCATTCCAGCCTCTTGGAATAGAAAACAAAGAACCAGCTCAGAATCGCCAGGAAATAATGAGGCAAGAAAGAGATTTTAGAGAGAAACTGCTGGCTTCTGAAAAACCATCTAGGGGAAAAAAAAAAAAGAGAGAGATTATAAAACTTGGATCAGCTTTTCTGAAGGACTAATGGGCTGTAAGGTAGCTGCCATAAAAGTCTGTAAAAGCTGGGTTAGGGACAGATTGTACTGAAGTAAAGGAAATCTTTCTGAAAGACTTTAGTCTTTAATATTTCAGCTTCACATAATCTCAAAAAATCCAATTGATTAGATGGTTTTGGTATTGGTATAAACAAAGTTCAGCAAATAACACTCAAATAAACATCCAGAGGATTTTTTTCTTATTCAGCTGTGGTGCATGAAGCACCTTAAGTCTGCTAGGCTGTGAATCAAATCCAGCACATCATCACTGCAGAGGAGTCGAGCCTCCCTTTTGCAGCAAGTCAGAAGGATTCAGTGTGAGACTGAAGTTGTGGAGTAGTGTAGAAAGAGGTGGTGTTCAGCCTATGTATATACCTGTGCACATCCATAGCTATCTAACTTTATCTGCTGAAAAAGATGTTTTTTTCATTTAATTTCTAGACGTGCAAATTTTATCTTACTTTCCATTCCAGTCAGATTAGGGCAGTAGAAAATTCCATTCAGTACAGCAAATGCAAACCTTTGGCTTCTAATAAAGCAGACTGGGTTAAGTTCATGGCTTTTGCTTAAGCAGGTCTTTGAAAGTATTCAGTCAGTAAACCATTGCCTCTGTAAAAAACATTTTGGAAAACAAATACAGTGACCTTATATCCCATCAGATGGCTCTGTTTGAGACAAGGCAACTCATCTGTCCATGCCATACATAAATTTCCCACTGCTTTACTTCATGCTGCAGGTTCAAAGTAAACTGAGCAAGGAGAAAGTCTCTGCACCGATGAAGATGAGCACAGAAGGTAGCAAGCCATCAGTCATGCCTCCAGAGAGGAGCAGAAAAAGCTCACTTTGCTCTGGATTGCCTCTACCTCCAGTCCCAGGGAACAGAGGCCACCAGCTCTTTGCCCCATGGTTCCTGGCCCTCATCTCTACATCTTCTCTATCACCTGCACTAGGCATTCATTACCCTTCAAATTTTCAGTGCTCTTGGTTGTGCTCACTGTCAATCGCCATCTCTCTCCTTTCCACATAGAGCAATATGGTGGGAATTTTACCATCCAACAAGCCTGCACATCATAACCCATAGGACTGTGTTTGGCTCCACGTTGTCAAGGCAGTAGGCAATGCACGGATCTTTAATTTACTTCTACCTCTAATCCCCACCCCCTCATTTATTTTTTTTTTCAAATTAAGTTAATCTACCCTCCTTTAGATTCTTTCACCTCCACTAAAATGGCCTTTCACCATATTGTTGAACTGGATCATTTGTTCACTGTAGACTTTATCAATGACTTTTTTTAGTTTGATCCTTTTTTATTAGTCATGACAATGCTAAAATTAGATGTTTTACACTAAAACCCCTCATTTCACCACAAACCAAGTAAGAGATACACTACTAGTACAGTGTTGTCACCTACCCTAAACCTGCTTGACAGGATATTAGACAGCATATATTTAATGTTTTGTGGACTTTTTGTACCTCTGAGTTTGAAAAACAAACAAACAAACAAAAAAACCTCAACTGATGGTGCCATCTCATCTTGCACAGGCAGCCTAACGCAGCTTGATGATGCACTCATGTTCCAGCTGGTGTTATGAATTCCCTAAATCCAACAATTTTGCTATATTGCTCTGTTTCCCCTTGTCCTCTTGGGTGGGCATTCACCATGGCTTGAGGGCAAACGAATCAAGAGTTCTCTTCTTCCTGGATCAACATCTCTAAATACAGAGGCCTCAGCCCCAACCATCTTCCTCAACTAATTCAGACATCACATACATTTCTACACAAAGTGTTTCCAGTTTACAGACGGGGAGCCATGACTCCCTTTTAAACATTACCTATATGTGTTGTGTACTTCCTTCTGTCTCTTCATCGAATATTGAGCAGTATACGCTGATACCAAACATTACTATCTCCTGCAACTTGCATCCCAAAAATACAAGAAGGCCCAATACAAGGCAGAGATCACTACCCATTACCCACATACAGTTCTGCACCTTCATGCTTAGCTGATTAGAAAGACCAACTTGTTCACTTAAGCAGCTGTTCAGCGCTCTTTTACCCTTCTATATGACACACACTGAACTATGCTCTCTACAAATGCATTTTCATTAATCTGGTATGCCTAATGACATCCTCCTCCTCCACACAGCCTCCTTCAACTTCATCTAAGACCCTTTTAATTTTCACCTTTTATGTTGCAACTACAATATAGTTGACGACCATAGCAGTAGGTGTCCGAGCCAAAGTCCATTACAGTCTATTGAGTTTTTCCACTGACTAGACTTTGTACTGTACGCTTCAATTCTCTGTACTTTATAATTAAGTAGTTAATTAAATAATCCTAAACACAAATAAAAGCTGTATCCAGGCAACATATGAATTGACATTAGTTTGTACGTCCCACACATTACTTGTAAAATGTGCTCTTTATTTGTCTACTACAGGGCAATTAGTTAGCATGTCTGAGAATGCCAGATGATAATTTAGTAATCTGAGACTGAGAGCATGAGAAAGGAAATTGGTGGCTAACCAAATAACCGTCATCATGTTTTTTAATACACTATGATAAAGTTGTATTTAGGTCTCACAACAGAAATCGTCTTGTTGAGCTTCACAACACATGTAAAATGGGAAACTAAAACAAGGGACAATAAGAATACAGTTGGAGTTAATGCCACATCATGGTATGTTCTACAGAAAAAGTCAACAGAGAGAAGAAAAGAATTTAACCTTATAGGACATCTGTCTTCCTGCCTCTCATCACTCTGGTATGTGACTTCAGCTGGAACAAAAAGCATTCCCTGTTTTGAAGATCATAAAAGCCTTGATGGACTACACACAAATAACTCCAGGTTCTTATTAAAACCAGCTTTTTTATTTTTAAAATAAGAAGAAAATTACAACAATTCTTTACTGTCCTTTGTCATTCCTCATGACGAGACATCTTTCTATACTATTTCCTGCAAAAGAAAGTAGGAGACATTTCTTGTTCTTATTGTCATTGAACAATTATAGAATGATGACAATGAAAACAGTAAGGCATCCAGTTTGAAATGCAAGCATGGAAACTTTTCTGTCATATCAGAAGAAAATCTTAAGTAATTATGTCTTAAGAACTATGGCTCCAAAATAAATAACTTTATTCCTTCATCACTGCCACGTAGTTGCAACGCAGAGAGCCACCTTCATACTTATTCGCAAAACCCCCTGAATGCTCCTTACTAATAAAACAGTGTGACATACTACTAAGAAAAAAAAAATAATAGCAAAAGCAGGCAGCTTACAAAGACAACCTAAAACACTATAAATTGTCTTACAAAGTCCAACAAGTCAGAAGATGCAGAGGAGTAGCTGAAAAGTGGACAACAGCCAGCAAAGAGATGGAAGATAAGAAGTGGTATTTCAGCAAATAATACTAGCCAGCCAAAACAGAAAAATTATGTACAGAACTGAAGTGAAAGAGCTGTTTTAAAAATGCTGTCAGTTTGTATAAAAGAAAAAGATGAAATAAAGTAGTTCGCTTGTGGCTCTGCTCTGAGTAAATGTTGCACACAATACTAAGATTTTAATTTTTTAGCACTTTCAAATGTACATTTAATACTTAACACATCTATAAGAGTACAGAATTGTTCACTTTTTACTATTTCTGTGTTCAGTATTTTTCATATTAATTCAAAACTCTCCACACTCTGTTACACAATGGATAAGTTAATTATAGTTCCTAGCAATGAAACGAATCTTGCATCTTAAACATCTCAGCTGATACCCAATGTAGACAATGAGAGCAGCCTCTTAGCACAGAATTACCTCCAGGTGCTGTACAACCCAAACATTGAAACTTTGCTACTCAGCATCTTAGGTGCAGTCATCAGGATCTGAAATTCTTAACAGAAGTATTGCTGCTGGTACTTAAAAATTAATCATAATTCTCTCACATGCTCACATATTGCAGTAAACCAGTTTTAATATGCACATTAAATTGAGGGCAAAGAAACCATATTAAAAGTATGTGATGAATAATCCATAACTTAGCTACCAATGTAGTAAAACTACTGAAATATTTGAAATCTATGAATATTGAGTATAAGAAAAACACAGCAGAAACAGAAAGGATGCTGAACTGTTCACTAGAAGTCAAGGAGAACCTCCTCTAAATAAAAAATTGCAGTTGCCAGAATCTTCTTTTTTTCTTTTTTTTTTCTTCTTTTTTTTTCCCTTCACCCAGTTGGTGTAGGAGAAAGAGATATAGGATCACTGTTGGGAGGTTTTAGCTGACATTATTGCATGAGCTGACCTCTGAAGCATGTCAAGTAATCCAATACACCTAAGTTACAACTTGCTTATTCCACTAGGAACACAAATATATTACGTTGTAGAGTCCCTCAGCAGCTCCATTTTTGCAGGCCTTGGAGAGTCTTGAGATACACCTGCAATAGTCAGTCCTGAAATGTACCTCAGTCCTGAGCTACATCTACAGTAAAAGTTACCTGGTTCCAGACCAGAAATCTGTACTGTCAATTTATGGCGGTGCTGAACCCAATTAAATGCACTCTGCTGAGATGAATACAGAACCATTCTACGTGCTTGTTTGGGGGGGTGGGGAATAATCATATTTTTCTCACATAAGGTCATCTCAAAACATGAGGAAGAAATAAATCTATCTGTTCTTAGTCAGATAAATATGTTCTTGTTTGCCTTATCTACCTTAGACAATAGTCAGTGAGCAAGACTCATTCTTTTATTTAGGCAAGTCAAGATTTAAGTAATGACTGGTGCCCATATAAGGTGGTCCTTCTGCTGTAGCCCTCTGGTTGAGTGTGGTATATGGCTGCCGGCTCCAATGTTAGACATGAAACCAAGCTGCAATCTTGGGTTCCAAATGCAAGACCATTTGGATCCACCTTACTTTTTTTAACCTACTACATTATTTCCATGAACAAAAGTCAGTTTATCTGGCTACAGAATTTTAATGCAAAATCATTTTAATTTCTTAATTCACATCTGTTCACATAACCATTTTTTTCCATCTCTCCAGTTATTCCTGGGAAGGTGGAATTAAGTGCGCTAAATTAACGTTAAGGTTAACATCAAGTTCTTGCTACTTATTCCTAGTATCAGATAATCATTCCTTTACATTTTGAGTGTTGTAGAAAATTTGAAGAAATATCTCTATGAGCCAAGCTGCACTAAACTTCTTTTTCAAAATGACTTAAACTTCTTCCCATAACAAGAGGCATTTAAATGATGGGGGGCTAGGTAGGAAATACGGCCCGTTGCAGATATACCAGCCAATCCGCTCAAGTATTAAGACATCTAGAACTGGTTAGTTTGTTTACATTGTATTGATACACTGTATCAAAACTTATGTTCCATGTTACTTTGTTGCTTTTCCCGGTAATGAACCTACAAAAATTTTTCTGGTTATAGGTTGTTGGTTTGTTTTTATTTAACATAAAGAAAAGCCCTTAGTGTGATTTTTCATAGGAAGTTCCATTTTTCCCACAATGGGACAATGAATCAGGTTCTGTGTTTGTTTTATGGACACGGGCTTTACATAAAAAATGGTCTGTTTATCCATTGAGAATCCAAATACAACTTACTGTAAATACTTAAAACTCATCCCCAACCAGGAGTTGAATAACAAGCGGTTTTGTTTGCTTGCATGTTTAAGGGAGGCTTAGGTAATGCTTCAGTAGGTACTACCAGAGCTTCTGATCTGACAAGTAGAAAGGATTTAATTTCTCCCTGCTCAGTGCCCAAAGTGGCCTTTTTGCCCCAGCCTTCCCATACATAAGCCCTTGACCAGTTCTGTTCTGGACTAAGGCAATAGCCTTAACCATTTTCGTGCTGTGACTCGATGTTACAGCAACAAAGCAATGGGAGACTTCCATCTGCCCTCTAGCAATACCAGGAAACAGCAGGTTTGCAATCCCTCATAGCTGCTCACGTCCATGGTTAATCATGTTAGGTCCTGGTAGCATAACTCACAGTAAAGGAATTAATGACAATTTGGACTAGCCTAGCTTTTTTTTTTTTATGTATAGTTCTCATCTACCTCTGTTTTCTGAGGTAGTCATTTGTTCTCCAGTAAGTATTTAGTTACAGGACAGTTTCTTGTTAAATTTTTGCTTTTTGGGATATTAATAGATTCTATATTTTGCATCTTTTTCCTTTGTTGCATTGAACATTAAAATTACAATTGTTCAAACTTCAGCCACTTCAGGAAAAAGTTGCTTTTCCTTGTTAATTTTGGCAGTTTAGTTTCATCACAAAGCAAAATCACGGACACAGAAAGAGTAGCTCAGTCTCCACAGCATATTAAAAGTTAATCTCACAGACTTAGCATCACACTAATAGAAGAGAAGATTAAATCTGTTAAACCTGTCAGGTTTACAATCTGGAAATGTTAAAGGTTGATATGGAACACAGAACTTTTTACTGGAAATGAATCGTACTTGAGGAATGTAAGACATCGCTGATCCTGGAAAAAAATACATCTTGAAGGGAGGCAATAGACTTTTGAATGAGCAAAATAATGAACACTTTAAAAAAAAAAGAAGAAAAAAGAAGCAAATAAGAGGAAATTTTCCTATAATCTTAACTTTGATCCAGTTCTTGGTTCAAAGCCAGTAGACAGTTTGTCAACATGAGCAGCATCAGCTCGCCTGTGTTGGAGTTGGTGAAATTGCATGCCTCCTCCCCTTGCATATTTTTGTGTTCATGTTTCTATGTTTGTTTTCTAGTTTTCAAGATCCATGTTCTGGATTTTGACGGGTGAAGACAAATCATCAGCAACATTCCTTTAGGACAACAATCTCTTTAGTTACATTGCTCTATAAACTATAAAAAAACCCTAAATAGCCTCCAAGCACACACACCACCTTTACTGACAATTCCTCTAAATGATGCTCATGAGTTGTGTGTCTTAACCAATCTGTGCCCATAGGATTGCTGGCCAAAATCAAGCTGCACACCCAGCTTGTAAAGTCTGGCCCGGGACACCCTGAAAGTAATTCTTACCACTTCACCAGGCTTCCTACCATCACAGACGTAAGAATTTAATGTTGGGAAAGTGTTCAAACACTTCAGTGATTTAAGATCCTATACAGCATTTTGAGAAACGTTTTGGGCACTAGGGAGCTCTTGTCTTGCTGAAGGGCGTCAGAGCATAAACTCATAGATCACTGGGAGAGCATTTTATTCACTTCATGAACTCACCTACATAAAATGGAGAGAATTCACCTTAGCCACCCATACAATAAATTCATCGTTTCTACCACTGCCATTTCTGTGATGGCATTACAACCCATGCTGCTGCCACATTAACAGGAGAAAATACTCTGTTCCGGTACTATTATTTGTGATAGCAATTGTTCTACTCTAACAAGGTTCTCTTTACTTTTGCCCACAGTTTGTGTTTGTACCCCAGAGGCACACACTGCCCATCAGTGGGAAAGTTACTGGTGTGTAACACAGGATGGCTGGGTTAGAGCTCTGTATTCCCTGGGAATCAAACCAAGTAAAAAATTAAACTATGTGGTTTCTGCAGAAGTTCACAGGAGTACACACACTATGGCAGGCTCGTTTGCAGGGCAGCAGGCAGCCTTCTGCAGCCCCGTACATTCCTGGGAATGTTATTTTTTTAAAGGGTGGTAGAGTCTCAGTCCTTCATTCCAAGTCTGTGACTGGGGCTCTTGGACCAGATGTGCTTGGCCTTCGTATGCCTGTGCAGATTAAAATTCAAGAAACATTCCCAGTCACTAGAGGACACAATCAGGACGAACTACACTCACAGGCTTTTTGCTCGGAATATCTCAGACGTGCGTGAAAAGGCAGGGGGAAAGCAAGGAGGGGAAGGGAACGAGCATACGCACAGAAGTGGTGCATGAGAAACCATTGCCAAGGCCAGCAGGGTAAATGTCCCTAGTGTGTTAAAAACATTCAGTGCTGTTCTCTCATCCTGACCCCTTTGGCTACGTGCTCTGTCTATTCCAGTACACAAAACCAGGCCAGGACACAGACTGAGCGCTGGGCCACAATCATCTGTACCTCCTCACTCTTGGCATGTACCCTGGCACAGTTCTGGCTCATTCGAAGGCTTACTCTCGCAGTCAGTGCTTGGCCTTGGTTCAGGGAATAGCTCATGTGAGGCACTGGTCATGGTTAGCAGCCTGGACGTAGCCACCTTATTTGGGGGAATCAGAGGCAGGGGGCATGAGGAAGGATAAGAGTTTAAGCGCACAGACACAAGCCTTGGCCCAGGAATCATACGTGGTCTGTTTAAACAGTACGGATACAGCCATTACTAAAACCAGGAGACACAGCAGATCTCGTACATTGTTCTGGCTAAATATACACAATTAAAACAAGCAAATAATAAAACAAATGTACACGCACACACATCATAAACAGTGTGTCCTGGTTTTGGCTGAGACAAAGTTGATTTTCTTTCTAGTAGACAGTATAGTGCTGTGTTTTTATTTAGCACAAGACTAATGTTGATAACACGATGAGGTTTTGGTTGTTGGGAGGCAGTTGTAGTGCTTACACCAAGTCAAGGACTCTTCAGCTTCTCATGCGCTGCCAGGTGCAGAAGGAGCTGGGAGAGCACAGCCAGGACAGCTGGCCCAGGCTGGCCAAAGGGACAGTCCCTGCCACAGAACCTCATGCTCAGCCTGTGACTGGGGAAGGGAGCCAGGAGGTGGGATCACTGCTCGGAAACAGATGGGGCAACAGGTCAGGGCTTTTTTGGGTTTTTTGTTTATTTGCTTATCTTTCTGCATATGGTGAGCAACTGCATTTATGCATCACTTGTTTTATTCCTATTATTAATATTAATTATTCTCTTCCTTTGTTATCCTATTAAATTGTTTTGATCTCAACCCACAAGATTTTATCATTTTTCTCCTCATTCCCTTGGGGATACAGGGGTGACCGAGGAACTGCATGGTGCTTAGTTACCAGCTGGGGTTAAACCACGACATAGAAAAATATCATCAGGGTGCAGCCCCTACACTAAAAATAGCCTGCCAACAAGCACTGAGTGATGTGTCCACCTTCTGCCTCTGTTGGTTCCAAGGTAGCTTAGTTGCTCCTAAAAATATTGTGAGCCTCCATCCCTGACACCAGAATTCAATAATAAAGGGTGGGAAAGCCTTTTCAGAGAGGAGTTTCCTTTTTTCTAGCATCTAGCTGAGGCCTGCCCTCCAGTGCCTGTGATGCACTCTGTTATGGAGTCATATGGCATCTCAGCAAAGGCACCAGCGAAGAAACTGGTTCTTTTACGTTAGTAAGTGCAAATAGCCCGCGTGACAAGAAAGTGACAGAGGGATTATCTTCCAGCCTTCCCTTTTCCCCATAGATGATATTGACTTGTGCACTGTATATTTTCTTGTTAATGTGGAGGGCTTTGAAAGCCTTGCAAAAGGATTTACTGTGAAATTTATACCTTTCTTAAAGGATTATTCACAGGTGGTGAATTGACTGAAATCACACCATGCTACTATACGCTGCTATTCAGAGCAACAATCTCAGCATAAACTTTGCTTTGGATTTTGCAAAGGTCTTTCTTTTACGTGTTTGTTTTTGCAAGGTGCCTTATTCTGACTTGCCAACTCAAAACAGACTTGTTGCTCATTGCTTTCCTTGCAAAAGCATTGTTCGGCTGGCAAATTAATCAGGCTGTGCTGAAAAACAGTATCCCACTGAAGCTGCCTATAGGCTCTTCTAAAGAGAATTCAAGCTTTGAAATACATATTTTATTTATAGAATGTCCCTTGGAAATCAGGCCAGGAAGTTGCAGCTGCTGAAAAGTTAGATGTTCTGTTTAATTTTTAAACAAAATTCTAAACAATGTATTCTAGTATATAGAAGGCTTTTATGAATGAGTCATTCTCTGTTGATGGAAATATGATTGGTATCTCATAATTTATTACTTCCCTGTTCTGCCCTTGCTCTTTCCTATTGCAAGTATCTCACAATCTATCTTTGCTATTTATAACACACCTAAATACACTGATAACCAAAAGGCAAAGAGACTATGTTTAAAGTTACTATTCAAAAGGTCTTTCTAATGCTGCCTACTTTCTCATAACCTGTCATACTCCACAGAAGTTAAGTAGGACTGAGTTGAAGCATGCATAACTTTTGTCAAATTTTGGATCTTTTGCCTATATGTTGTATTTTCAAACCATAAAATACATTTTTATTTCAATGCTATAAATTACTTTTTACACTGAAATATTTCAGTAGTGCCATCTTTTTTGTTGACTTGTAGCACCAAATTTACAGACAGGTATCTGTCCTGTTCCTCATTCCTTCATAAAATTGCCTCTCTGATGGTTGCCTTTTACCTCAAGACAGTATGTTTCTAGGGCTCCTGGTAAATACATTTCACACGAATAATCGTTTCATGCAGATTAGACTATGAATGGGCTAAGAATGCTGTAAGTGGCTGCCTAAACACAGTAGACTAGGAAAATTGTGTGAGTTGGAATAAACTAGGTGATAGGCTGGTACTCTCCAGGTTGCAATCATCGTGACAGTATCTAAATTAAAACTCAAATTTTAATGCATTAAAAATCAAGTAGTAACATGGTAAGACAGAACGCTTGGGCTGGCATGCCCAGCATAACACCACCTAACACTGCTTCCTGATTTATTAGATCTTGCTTGTATATATTGAGTGGAGCAGTTGAGCTAAGTGAAAAAAGGACTATAAGCACATCTTTATTGATAAAGCCTGTCTTTTTGGCTGTTTGCATAAATAATAATTAATAATTTCACCAGAAAGAAACTAGCTCTGTGTCTTAATGAAAATAATGGTCATCTATTACTGGCATCATTGAAAGCAGGAATTAGTTTGAAATATGTACTTTCTTCAAAAAGGTTTTTCCTTAAGAAGCTCACTTCCAAGAGTAATTTTGATAGCTACAGTTGCTGGTGTGCTTTGTCAACAGCCGATTCCTCTGGCTGTCCCAAACCTACAGTCAGTTTCAAATATTTCCTTTGCAAACCCTTAAGGATCCAGAAGAATCCCCTTTGAAGTCCACTGTCCTCATAGGAAGCACTTAATAGCTAGTAAAACAGCACAAAGACTTTGGAAACAACAGCATCAGATAAAAAGAAAAGAAGAAGAAAAAAAAAGAGATTAAAAAAATAGAGGGATGCCTTACTTTCATGTCTCCATGCAGAAGGAAGTGATAAGGTATAACTTCACAGATGCCGCTTGTCTTGGGCATCCCCTTTACCTTCACCACTCCCTGCAAGCATACCCAAACACACAGAGCCTACTATATTAAAATGGTATGGCTGTACCCTGTTATATGAGAATGAAATGGTCTCCCCTCGGAGTACCGGTCCCCCAGATGAAAATACAGAGAAAAAAACCTGTAATCCTTTGGCTAAAATGATCTTGAATCAGTTACAGCAAGCAACGTACCTGTAAACGGGAGGAAAAGTTGGAAGCACAGAGCAGAGGGAGGTTGTGACAGACTAGCTGCCCTCCACAGAAGCAGAGGCAGATCGCATCCCCTGCAACGGCCATGTGCAGCAGCAGGCATCACTGACACCTTCCTGACAGCTGGGGTGCGTTCACATACCACAAAGAGAAACACTTAGAGAGTTGTGCCGGTGGAGGTGCTTGAATGCCCAAAGCCTTGTAGACATGGTGATGGCCTTGCTTGTAACAGGCAGCAGGTTTAGCATCACGTGGAAAGCCCAGGTCTCAGGGTTTCTAAGGCTTGGCCTGGAGTTGTTTTGACTTACCTAGAGCTTCGCTTTCACTTGTTTGTTTAGAAGAGAAATTATCTAATAATACAATGAACATTAGCCTAGTTTGCTTCATTTGCTTAGCATTGTATGGTTGTGTGACATAACTCTTATTACTATATGTATTTTTGTAACTAATAGTAGCAAGAAGCTACTATTTGTGAATAATGAAGTATCAATCACCCCAGCACAAAGCCGTTTCCTGGAGAAACACAGGCGCAGCATTGTAGCAGAAGAGGAGTGGTGTGGGAGAGTTACAGACACAGGGTGATAGGAACAAGGGTACAGGGTGATTCCAGGGCTATAAACCACTCTGCTACAGACAGTTAAAGGACTGGGCAAACACTGTTTTAGGGGGTAAAAAAGGAAAAATTATGCAATATATGTTAAAGGTACATGGTAAATTTGGATGCGACATGGAACTGCAGATGAATAAAGAAAAAGCAGGGAGTAGACCCTGTTGGTAAACATAAAAATGGCCACATATGGGAATTGAGAAAAGGAGGAAGAAGCAACCTACATCCTCTTCCCCCTGGTAAAGGGTCTGGGATGCTGATCACTTGTCAGGCTCTGTGCCTTCGCTATACTGAAGCCTTTAACCCTAAGACCCAGAGAGACAGTGGAAGGGTAAGCATAGCACCAGAAAGAATGGATGGATACTACAGAGTTTCTGTGTACATTAACAGCATATAGTTGCATCCGTAAGTATTAGTATCTTTGTAACGTGACTAATAAGTATTTGATTAGACTGTTAAGAATTTAATAGATTAACAATGAACTTTGCATATAAGGTGCATTTCCTCTGCCCTTAACAAGACATTGAGTAAAACAAACCAGTGGAAATTCAAGCAGCTGCTCTGTAATTTGGATGCAACAAATAGATAACCCATGCAAGACGTGGGAAGGCTTGAGAACAACTTTCTGCAAAAAAAGGTGTTTGCCTTACACTTTCCTGCTTTTTAAAAATAGTGTGTCAAGGAAAAGAGGTAGTTTCCTATAAATTATAAGATCAATTACATTAATATAGAGAAATAAAACTGCAGAAACTGGTCTGTTATTGCTGGGATCATTAAGAGCCATATTAGCTGGCCCAGCATTCTGTGATTTTAAGAAGCTGCAATAATAAACAGTTGTAGAAGCCATAACTGAATGTCTGTCTCAGAGAAGCTCTGGAGAGGATTGCTGGTCTCAACTCTGCTACACTCATAGCTCCGTTGTGAGTGTGCAAAATACCAGGGATGCTCAGTGAGTGCATGCAGCATCAGCGAGAAGAGAGAAGGCTGTGCTCTGCAGGAGAAGACACTGCAGCTTCAACAGATCTCACATTCCTATACATGGGAAGTATATCAAGAAGAGCGTGTAGGAAACCACAAAAAACAGGACAGTGGAAGGAACACTAGAGTTATTATAGCTTTCCAGAAGGAACAAATGCATAACACTCTAAACATAGCTCTCTGGTCTGGAACCAGGAGTGCAAGCTTGCTTCAGTCAACCCAAACTAGTTTGTCCTGATCACTGTGTCAGGGTTTTTTTCCACTCTGGAAAATGAAACATGCAGAATTATAATAGTTCAACAGCAGAGCTCCTCAGCTATGGCAAAACATCTTAGCAACAAAGGGAGCCAGTGAGTCCCTTAAAAACATTTTTTTTTTCTTGTTTCTTATGGAAGAGACAGAAGCAGAAGAAATGGGCTGGAAACTTTTACTTATGTTTAATAGATTTTAAGGTGGCTATTGACCAATGTAATGTATCCCTTTTGAAGGACCAGTGAGATAGAAGGTCACTGAAACCTCGAAAATGCCTGCAAACTAAGTATGATTTGAAAACATACAACATTTTGGCACCGTGAAGACTTTTTGTTTTCTCTCTACCCAAAGTTAAAGTAAACTTTTCTTTACTTCTCCGCCACGCTTCTAACAGTTCTTTAGTTAATTTTTTGAAAGAATCAGCCAAGGTGAAGCATATCTGTTTGGCACCCTTCTTGAAAGAACACCCAAAGTGTGGTCTTAGCCTGCTCTCACTCTATACTCACCTCTAGTCTACCTCTATACTCACATTAGTAATGATTCTCAATGTTGCTGATTTGCCTTTCGCTGTTGTCCTGCCTTTAATGAAACAATACGCACAAATGTTATGGAAGTCCATGTAGGTATTGACCTCTCTTTCCGGGCAAACAGAAAGAATTATCAAGTCACACTGAACAGAAACCATCACACTACATAACAGAGTGTGTTTTTCTTCTGAAAATTTTGGATTAAAGAAAGGTAGATGTGGGTTAAGATTGATTTTTCAAAGGATTGTGAAATAAATGATGGATAGATGCTTCTATTCCTTTCTTGGTTTTTGAAAGTTTAAAACAAACAAAACCCACAACCCTGAAAAGAACTTGAAGTTCTTGATTAATTTCACTTTTTAATTGAAAGATTGAATTTTTTTCCACAGGTGATTATATGCTGCATTACTATCTACATTAGATTTTCCTATTGCAGTCTGTTTACTAATAAAAATAATGGGTTTCAAAGGGAATTAAGTGCCCAATTTTCTTGCTGTATCTTTTTCTATTGCCCTAAATATCTTCAACACAATAAAGTTTGCAAATAGTTCAGCAAGAAAATAAAATAATCTATGTCCTGCCAGCAGAAATATCACTATTGAATTAACCAGCCAGTGGAAAAACCCTTTTTTATTTCATAATTTTGTATAATCAAAGTCTCTAAAAGCTGACATAAAAGTTAGACACACTTGAGCCTTTGCAGCCTCCAGACAAAAGCCTTTTAATTTCACATAGAGACTGCAAATATCCTCCAATAGGCTAAGTAAAAGCATTCAAAATATTTACACAATACAAACAGAAACAGCCAAAAAAGTAGATGAGATACAAGTTGCAAATTCTCTATTTTTTCCATTGTTGAGATACAAACAAAATATTGGGATTAAAGTGATAATATACTGAATACAGATGGTGCTTTATCAGATAGAAATTTCTGTGAAGATGGTAAAAGTCTTGTGAATTAAAATTAAAATGTATATTTTTCTTTTCCTAAATGGATAGCCCTGTGTACAGCTGAAGGTGCTGAACTAAAACCAGAGCTTGCCAGTTGGATGTACGGAGGGCACTGAGAGTATGCAAAAGAGCAGAAAAAAACTTTGATCATTTCCTCCCATCACCTTTGCTAAAAGTAATTTAATGGATAAATGCAATGCACCATATTTTGTGTTTTCTCCTCCATTCTGTGGGATAATGAACCTGTCACAAGGTATAACCGAACACATCGTAAGACAACTACTTTGGGATTTCTCAGAGACAAAAGTGTATATTCTGATTTATAACTACCATGCTACTAATTCTTTCGTTTCTCTTACAAACCAGCAATTAACAGTTGTGTGCATTTTCTGAACGTGATTCTCCAAATATGGGCCAGTTTCTGCCCTTATTTTTGTACCTCAGCTGAAGACAAAGTCTCACTAAAACAAGGCTCAGCACAATATTGGACCCACTAGGCCAGTGTTCCCATTTATTTCATTTCTAAGAAGTACTTTAATTAGAAAGCCAAGACAGGAAATTGCCACTGAAATTTATTTGTTTGGCTGCACTCATCTGCTTTATAATCTTCTCTTAATGTTGATAACTGTTTCAACATGACAACTAAGTACATAAGATTTTGATTTCAAATAGTAGGTTATTTTTAATTTTTATTTGGCCCAAGCCACTTTTTTCACTCATACTAAATCTGGAACAACCCCCGTAAAGAAGTGCAATTCCTCTGCTGTTCAGGCAGATGTGAGAGTTCACGGCTCCCTGAAGTTCAGTTGCCTTAAAGTTCATGACACCTCTCCTACATGAAAGATATACCTTTTTTTTTTTTTTTTTTTAACCCANATATATGTAGATTTATATGTGATGAAAGCTGGTTCTGTTTTTTTTTTCTCCCTTTGAAAAATATTCCTTTTTTTTTTTTTTTTTTCAAACCAGGATTTGTTCGTCTTGTGTAGCAATGAGGTGCACTGGCAAAAGAGGAATCAAGGTAGTAAAAAGGGATACTGCTTCCATTGTAAGTTGTAGCAATGGAAAACCACAGAATCTTTGCAAGACATTTTTAATATATCAGGTATAAGGCTATACTATATTAGTATAACAGTTACATAGAATAGAATAGAATAGAATAGAATAGAATCATTAAGGTCGGAAGAGACCTCAAGGATCATCCAGTCCAACCGTCCCACCACCACCTATTAACCACTAAACCACGTCCCTAAGTACCACATCTAACCTTTCCTTAAACACCCGCAGGGACGGTGACTCCACCACCTCCCTGGGCAACCTGTTCCAATGCCCGACCACCCTCTCCAAGAAGAAATTTCTCCTCATCTCCAACCTGAACCTCCCCAGCGCAACTTGCAGTCGTTCCCCCTTGTCCTGTCACTAGTTATCTGCGAGAAGAGGCTGACCCCCGGCTCACCACAACTTCCTTTCAGGTAGTTGTAGAGGGCAATGAGGTCTCCCCTCAGCCTCCTCTTCTCCAGACTAAACAGTCCCAGTTCCTTCAGCCGCTCCTCATAAGACCTGTGCTCCAGCCCCTTCACCAACTTCGTTGCCCTTCTCTGGACACGCTCCAGGGCTTTGATGTCTTTCTTGTGGTGAGGGGCCCAAAACTGGACACAGTACTCGAGGTGCGGCCTCACCAGGGCTGAGTACAGGGGGACAATCACCTCCCTGCTCCTGCTGGCTACACTATTCCTGATACAGGCCAGGATGCCTGTATAATTTGATCTAAAGAGCTTAATTGTTATTTCTTGGAGTGTTGTCATTAAAAACAAACCAACCAACTAAAAAGTTAATGAAAAGTTAAAAATCACATTTTCTAAAGCGAACCAATAGGATAGGAACAGATTAAACCATTGCTGGACTTGATCAACAGTTACATCCTGCAAAATCAGTTAACCAACACACTTCAGTTCTGTTTCTTCAGAATAATAAAAGTCAGTTGAGTGTCTTTATAACAATTAAATATTATTCATGTACTTAATTTGCTATGAAAAATAATTTTATGTTGATCTAGATTACACTAAAGACAGTTTAATGTTTCAGTGAAAGTGTCTGCTGCACTTCTGCAGAAGGCAGTGTCAGAGACATGGTTGTCGCTATTTATACTATTCCAAGTGTGCCTTCACTCTAACTTTTTGTCAGGGTTTTATGATACCAAATTTACTAGAATAACATTGTATTTTCACCAACATGTAAGCAAGAGAACTACTGTGGCCAATAATTTTTTTAAAAAAAACCTTCAGGGTACTTTCATCAGTACGTTTATTGTTGTGCCTTCTGGGTTTCAATAATAATTTTTGCTCCTGTTCCCCATCACTAAGTCTACTCTTGCTAAATTCCAACTCCAACTTAGCCTAATATCTACTTCTACTTCTCCAGCTTCACCAAGCTTCTATAATCAGGCTAGTATTCTCCATTCTGTACACGTTTTTGCCTTCCCACGTCTTTCCTTCTTCCTAGTTTAGTCAGACAAATTCTCCCTCCAGGGGAACAAAATTCTATACCTGTGCTTCCAGCTGTTCCACCTTCAACCCCTCCAGCTGTCTGATCCAATGCCTCAAGCAACCCCTTACTTCCTCAGCCACATCTGTTACCTTCAAGAAAGTGTTGAAGGAATGTGTTATTTCACCATTGTCCTGGTTTCAGCTGAGAGAGAGTTAATTTTCTTCAAGAAAGTCAGTATGGGGCTGTGTTTTGGATTTGTGCTGGAAGCAGCAGTGATAGTGGAGATGTTTTTGCTGTTGTTGGGCGATGTTTACACAGAGCCAAGGACTTTTCGGCTTCTCGCACCGTCCCACTGGCGGGATGGCTGGGGATGCACAAGGAGTTGGGAGGGGACAGACAGAACACCTGACCCAAACTGACCAAAGGGGTATTCCATACCATATGACGTCATGCTCGGTTTATAAGGGGCTTGGGAGGAAGAAGAAGGGGGGGGGCAGCGGCGTTCGGAGTGATGGCGTTTGTCTTCCCAAGAAACCATTACGCGTGATGGAGCCCTGCTGCCCTGGGGATGGCTAAACACCTGCCTGCCATGGGGAGCGGTGAATTAATTCCTTGGTTTGCTTTGCTTGTGCACGCGGCTTTTGCTTCACTTATTAAACTCTTGTATCTGAACCCACGAGTTTTCTCACTTTCGCTCTTCCGATTCTCTCCCCCTTTTCCAATGAGGGGGGCTGAGCGAGCGTTTATGTGGTGCCCAGCCAACGGCTGGAGTAAAACCACGACAACCATTCCCATCTTTCTGCTCTCTTTTTGTGTATGTTTTTATTTGTCTGTATTTTAAGTTCATCCATTATTATAAGAGACAGAAGCTTCTGAAATAAATGAAAACTGTAATCTTAATGTAAAATCACAAGACTTTTAGAAGACACTTTGAAAATACCAGTGAATCAATCATAAATATTGGAAGTAGGAACACTAGGAAGACAAAGTATGCTTGAGTCCTGCAGTATATTGGATTACGTTCAGGAAATCAAAGGTACCCTGGAGACTATAGTATGGGAAGATTCCTATTTGTCAGTATATTTTGGGAGACATGACACATCTAGGGTCTTATAAATAATTTTGATAGTCTTAAAGAAAAGGTTTATTGAATCTAGTGCAATATTTTGCCTAAGATAGTGTGCCTAGTGTCTACAACTTTATAAAAAGGAGGTGGCAGGTCTGTGAAGAAATGAATGAAGCTGAAAGTACAAAGGAACTTGAGAAGTCAGGAGAAACATCAACAGTAAAGCAATGATGTCATTGTGAGGGAAATATACTTAAATTAAAAATTATGTGCATTAGGAATATGCTTCATTGTATAGTGTTTGTGAGAGACACCCTAGACAAGAGCTAGCTCACCATAGCACTAACTCAGTTTTTGGGAGGTACAATATTCAGTGAAAAAAACAACAAAACAAACAAAAAAACCCCAGAAATATGCAGATGTTAAAAATGCTAGAGTGTCATGTGCTAATTGGCCTAAATATATTTCATGATCTTAAAATTAGTCTTTTTTTTTTTTTTTCTTCCCTCATGTGCTGAGAACCACAAAATCATGCAGGTAGAAAGGGATACCTAGAGGCCACCTAATCCAATCTGCTGCTCAAAGTTGTAGCAGCTCATCAGGGTCTTGTTCAGCCAAGTTTTGAGCATCACCAAGGACTGAGAGCCCATAACCTCTCCAGGTCCCTGTTGCAGTGTGTAGCCACTCCTACGGTTGAAAGTTTTTCTTGTGCCAAATGGAGCTTCCCATGTTCTCACTCTTTTGTGCATGTTACCTCTCACCCTTCCACCACACACCCCTGAAGAGAGCCCAGCTCCCTTTTCTCTATTATCCCATTAGGTGGCTGTAGGCACTGTTAAAATCTCCCTTTAGTCTACTCTTCTTATGACTGAACAAATACAGCTCTCAGCTGCTCATGACAGATTATGTACCTCCAGTTCCCAACCATCCTGGTGGCTGTTCACTGGACTCATTCCAGTATGTCAATATCTATCTTGTACTGAGGAGTCCCAAATTGAACATAACACTCCAGACATGGTTTCACAGCTGCAGATAAAGGGAAGGAAATGTTTTCTTTTGACCACACTCTTGCTAATACATCTCCCTAAGCTTTTCGTCACCTTTGCTGCAAAGGCATACTGCTGACTTGTGTTCTACTTCTTGTCCATTAGGACTCCCGGGCCCTTTTCTGCAACGTTACTTTCTAGCCAGTGAGCACCCCAATCTGTTATTCCACCCCAGATGCAGTACTCTGTCTTTCTTGGACTTCATGTGGACCCCATCAGCCTATTTCTCCAGCCTAGGTCTCTGTGGATAGCAGCCCCATCCTCCAGCATATCAGTTGCTCCCTCCATAACTCAGTATTGCTTCACAAACTTGCCAGGAGTGCTCTTTGTCCCATCATCCAAATAATTTATAAAGATGTTACAGAATTTTGATGCCCATATCATTCCTGAGTGGTGATCACTGGTGGCTGACCATCCACTGGCCTTCATAACACTGACAACCCTTTGAGCCAAACAGTTATCCTGCAGTGATCCAGCTCCAAAGAGCCTAAGACAGAAATCCTTCTGAGCTTTTGGAGCTGCAAAAATGACATGTTGAAATACCACTGGCCAAAGATGAACAATATACCAATATTGCCTTAAAGTTCAGCAGTGTTGTAACTACTCTCTCTAGTGCTTCTCTCACAAAATTCTCTAATAAACAGTGAAGAAAAGATAATTTGCATTCATTCCCCAGCTCAAGTAACTTGTGTAGACCCCACAGGTTTATTTGTGTAGAGGACTAAGAATTTGCTGTCGATTTCAACAGACCACTATTTTGACCTCCCTCCATATCAATACACAAATTATTGAAAGCTTAAATATTTGGGCTCCTTGAATAAAGTAAATTTCATAAACTTTGTTTTCATTGTGTACTACTCAGAGGAACATCTTGCCAAAATGTTGTTTAAGCTATGTGTTCCTATCTTTGAAATTTATAATTAAATCCAAACGTCAATATGATTTATTTTTAAAACAGCTCTCAAACACCATATTAGGAAAGAATACAATTCTACAATATACAGTTGAGAAAAAAAAATAGATCCTTACAAGCTGTAGACTACAGGCACTGTATTTTACATGGAAGATAGCACTGCATTCAATAAACTTCTGAGTAAAGACTATTGAAGTGATTTATAAACATGAAAATGACGTCATGTGCACCTATTCTTTGTACATGCCCTCCAAAAAGTACCCAGAACTTCATCTCTGACTTGCCAACAAGTTCACAGGCACTCATAAGAGCACAGCAATGAAAAAAAGATTCTTTCATTTTGCGTCAGTAGTATTCACAATGCTTGCGAACGTTGGCTCTGACAGCATTACCATTTTATGTATACACTCCATTAATTTCTGCACTGTCTTTGCTCTATCAACTAACCTTAACATTTAAAGGTAGGATAAAGTAAACCATCCTTGTACCCCTTTAAATATCTAGCTAACCTTTAGCTTTTATTAAAATCAAGTTTTCAAAAGTCTTGTCTTAAGTTTGTATAAAGTAAACAACACTCTTTACAAAGACGCATGTAGGCCTTGGCCACTTGGAGGACTGCAGGCAGACCGTTATGCTTGCCCTGAGCCAAGCACGAGCACCTCACCCTGCAGAACCCAAGCCTTGGCAGGCAGAGCCTTCCACGAGAGGTGTTTTTCCTAGGAAGATGAAAAGCTTGAGTCCCTTCTCAAATGCCGCACATCAGTTAGTAGCTGTGCACTCACATTGACAGTTGTATGAAGGCTGTCCAGAACTAAAAAGCAGAAACATCATAGGCAGGGAGGCCATTTATGGCATCAATATGGGGAAGCCCAGGGAAAGTGCCTGATACAAGTCTAAAAGGAGATGGGGTAAAGAGGGCCATGATGCTGGGAGGGTCTTTAGGGATTTCTCCAGCAAAAGTGGAAGAGGATTTGGAAGAGTTGGGATATACAATGCAGAGTACACAGGCAAAGGAATTATTTCAGACAGCCCAGCATTTACCTCTTCTCACAGATGCTTTGGGTACCATGCTGGACCTTGATATCTTAGTATCAAATCCGTGAAAAATATGTAGAGCCCACTCTTTCAAAACCAAATCCTTGTCCACAGCCTTTCCCCATTTTTACCTACTGTGCAAGAACAGCACCTTTATGAGCAGAAAGTCTCATGAAGCAGCTTAGAACCTCCATGTCCACTATAGTGCCACTTGCTTTGCTGATGGAGTAGCTTCACACATCTTTGTTTCACATCTGCTTTAAAATTCCTAACCATGAGGTCCTGATGAGGATGGGCCAGGTGTGTGCCTGTCTCCTCACCCTCCCCATCTGCTGTCACTTTCCCCAGTGAGAGCTGCTGCTGCCTTTGCCCCACTTGACATCTAGCTGTTCCTAAAAACAGGTGAAAGTGTTGAATGATTATCAATGTCCATTACCATAATTAAAAGTACAGACACTGGATAGAAGGTCTGTGATGTCTCAGTCTGAGACCAGCCATTGGCCACATAGTATAGGAAGGTAAAACTCTTGGTTACCTGATTATGGCTCTGATATACTACTGGTTGATGCACAATGCAAAGTTTTCTTTAGGAAATGGGCGGTGGGCTCAAAGCACAAGATGCACATAATATATTTTAAAACCCATAGAAGAGATCACTTTTGAAACTGCTCGTTTATGAAGTAGAAATAATTCTGTCTTTCTGCGTCACGCATCTGACTGTAAGCCCATCTTTAAAAAAAAAATAATAAAAACCCCTCAGAAAATCCATCTGATAGAATATTAAGGCTGAGAAATTAAACAGTGGAAATCAATGACTTTCACAGTTAGTTTGGGCCTACGGAACATGTGTGATAGATGTTCCTATTCTATTTTTCACATACTCATGTTTAGGCAAATTATATTATATCCTTCAGATAAACAAGTGTACAATGATTATTTTAATAAACCACTTTTTTGGCATGTTAGAAATCTTTGCCCTCTCTGTAAAGATTTTTTAAGCAATTAACAAAACTAAGGACAGTACTATTGACACAATTTTCTTTTGGGAAAGCTCTAATAATCTGGACAATAGTTTAGTAACTGCATTTGTTTTTTCGCTAACTTTAGTGCCAATTAAGGCTACATGACTGCAGAGCAAGCCTTTGCTTAATTAGCAAAAGGTACGTTAGTTAATCCCGTGTCTTTTATTAGACAAACAATTTAGAAGAGAGATACACAAGTGTAAAGCTTGAAGCATAGAGTGTTTGCCCAAAGGCGTCTGCTATTGTAAACTATGTATAAGGCCGTATGAAGTGTACTGTATTGTCACAGGTCAACAGACTTTCTTAAGATTTATACCATCATATCTTACTAAAGAACCTGATCCTGTAGTTACTTGCACAGGAATTTTTCTTCAGCCGAGCCCAGCAACCTCTGTTACCTAACAAATGACCTTTTAGAAAAACGGACCCAAACGTTGATCAATTATCCCCTTTACTGACTCACAGTATAAGTAACTTCTGACAATGAGTCAGCCAGAAGCTGCTCATACATTTTCTTAGCATGACACTCTAAGAAGCCTTTTTATAAATGGATCAGTGGTATACTTGTCATCCTTGATCCCACTCCTAAGCTCAAGAAGAGATCTGAAATAGAGAACAGAAGGTTCCTTAACTGTAGGGGTGCAGGGCTGGAAATCAAGAACACACTCAAGCACAGCTTTTCATCCGCTAGCTTGCTTGTATTTCTATTCTTCTAGGGGAAGAATAAAATAAAAAAAAAGAAAACCCAAAACAAAACTACCCACACCCCAAAACAGAAACAAAAAATCCCCAACAAAAACAAAACACACACAAGCACCAACACACAGACCACAAAAAACGTCCCAAAACTCACCCATCTAAACAAAACCTCCTGGCAGCTTAGAAGCACACTGCAGTAACATTCGATTTTCCAGGAACTGGCTAAATTTCTATTATTAAAGTTTCATTCAAAGACCTTTATCAATATATTATTTTACTTTAAATCTCTTAAGACACTCTGCAGAGCACTCACCAGTATCCTGCTCCTCCTGGACAGGAACATAAGCAGCTACTCTAAAAATCAAAAGTGCAGACACATTCACAAAAAAAAATAAATACATTGGGAAGACCCAATTAGTTCTAGCTTATAAGAGAAGAACACTGAGTACTAACACTCTGGTACCATCAGAAAAACTAAGAAGGTGCTAAGAACAGTCTAATCCACTGCAGCTAGTCATATGTCCGTCGAGGTATAAATTGGTAGCTTTCACTGGAGACTACAGGAACATGCTGTACCCAGACTCCACGTACTGCGGGCTGGGTAACTCCATTATCACCTCCTGTCTTTCATTAAACAGCTACAGTTGTAGGTGCAACTTCATTCACTGGCAGTAGATGCTCCCAACCCTGTAATAGGTACAGCTCTCTGACCCACAGGAAATGGACAACTGCTTTACTGCACAGAGGGAAATTAAAATGGTTATGCCTCTCACCTCTCAAAAAAACCTAACAAAACATTTTAGGGTATAATAACAGCCCCCTCAAATGGCAGCAGCTCAGAGGAATTGGTACAGCCATGAAAAGAGGCAAAAGTCAGAAAGGTTTGATGTCAAGAAAGTTTGGAAGCTACTTCAGAATAAAAAAAAATGCTGTAAAGTACTGCCCTCAAAGAGTCCAAATTAGGTTTTGATATATGAGAAAACCTCCATAAAAATACAACTTCCTATAGTTTCCTTCCTCTGCCCTCCACCCCTGAAGACAAAACAGCACATTCACCATTGCAACTCTGCTACTTCCAGGGCATGCAGGCTATTTCTCTCCTTAAGATGTTAACAAGCCTTTACTGACGATATCTACACCTAACGCAGAAGCTAGCCTTAGTTTTATACAAGGCAACATCAACTATCGTGTAGACTCCAAATCCATGGATGGTTTTGAATATATTACGTTTTCTTTTGCTAGTCCTACAAAGTCACATCTTAGTGAAAGCAAGCTAAACTTGGCTTCCTTTTGCATGTTGATAACTTAAAAAAAAGTGCAATCACTTGATACCTATTGAAAAGCCATGGAGTAGCACAGGTGTAACCAAGAGCAAATTTGGTAGCAAGGTAAGGCATCATAACTGATAAACACATAAAAAACCATTACACAAGACTACCAGCTGAATATGCAGGTCTGGGAAGAAAGTTGTCTTGTTTTTAAGCTTGATAATTGAATGGTTTTAATGCCTTAAAGGCTGTTTAAACACAGCCAATAGATCTCTAGACTGCCTTCTAGTTTTCTCCCTTAAAGATGCTATTGCAACAGAGGTTTGGTGACAGACAGATGTTTGCTGTTTTGGAAGTGCTGTTTATTGAATCTTTCACTCTGCTTTTACTTTGAGCTCCCCTTACATTTGTCATATTTCCTGCTGTTGCTTCCCTCTCCTTTGGGCTGTAAGCTTACAAGAGTAAGGACCATCATTCTGCATGCAAACACTTCCCTTGGCTGTTAAACATCAGTCTCTAAGCAGACCTGCACAAAAACTGTTGGGGGTTTCTTGTTGGATTTTTCTTTTCAGCACACAAAGCCAAAAGTCTTCTGACTTGATACAAATAGTCCCAATAACAAAAACCCCTGCCCTCCACCCTAAGAAACTATTGATTCACAAAGATTTAGTGCTCCGGTTCATCAAAGAAAGCATAGATGTGCTTGGGAAATCAGCAGCCTATGTCCAGTGCTGCAAAGTCTTTGCTCTGAGTGTTATCTGCTAATATTTGCTTCTCTCTTGGGGAATGACAGAGCACCAAATTGCATGTTGTAAAACAAACTGGTAAAAGGGAGAACACTGATTATTTTTTTTTTAATTATTATTATTATTTTAAATCATTAGTGTGTTAGACCTGGCTCCTCAGACCTTACTCAAAGCTAAGATTGTTGGAGGTGTTCAGCTGAGTGAAAAAAAGCATGATTTTCCTCTATGTCTGAATAAACTAAAACCAAAACATAAAGCCTTTGTAATACACTCACTGATGCCAGTTCATTTTTCAGGGAAGATAGGAAGGGACCTGACCCAGGAGAAATATTTACTTCAGCCCCAAAGACTGTGCTTATAACAAATTCATCATCTAATTTTCTACATCCCCTGTGCTGAGATCCGAAGAAGCTTGCTTGCTTTTTTCGCCTACTGTTTGGCACAGAATCTGTTTGAGCTGAGCTGGACTGTAAGTGCTGTGATCACAAATCTAGCATCTAGCTGGCACTAGGGAGAGAAGAGGTTCTATTTATAGCCACTCTGGGCAGCGTTAGCCAGTGGGCATGTTGCTGCTCTGACCATCTTTGGGAAGACCTTCACAGGAATATATCTTTTACTTCGTGATAAGCTATGAGAAAGCCTCAAGGTTTGTCAGGATGTTCCTTTCGTTCCCTCACTTCTTCTCTATAGTATATTGGAATTGCTTGAACATATAAATGAACAAAAGGCATTAGAAGCAGCTGCATCTTCTGAATGGAAATCAGGTGTCAAGCAGAGAGGAAAACACATGCTGAAGTTGGTGAACACTGTGATATACTGAAACCTAGAGAATTCTCTTGGACACTATAAGTCTTTAAAATACTCTCTTAAAATTCCAATTTAAAACCAAAGTTTTCTTTAGCCCTTGTCCAGCTGCATTAAAAGAGAACCGTTTTTTTTTCTTCTCAAGCTGCTTTTTACCACATTAAGTGGCTTGCATAAAAGCTCTAATGAGCTTGTGGGCATTTAAGCAGAAATTTCCGAGTGTCAGTTCTAACAGGGAGAGAAAAGTATGTCAGGTTCTTATTCCCATGAGAACTACTGCACAGATCTTGAAGAAATACAGTGAGCAACAGCTCACAGTGTGAGATGGAATAGAGATATGTACGTGCCCATGTGATCATGATTTTCATATAATTGAAAGCATACCTCTGTTACCTGCTGAATTTTATTGCCTTAAGTATCTTCTTTAAAATGTGAAGCACATGAATTGTATCCACAATGATACTTGGAGCAATGAGAATCACAAGAAGTGTTGGTATAGTTCTTTGCATAAGAACTCCTCAACCAAAGTATTTCTAAGATGACCACTGTCAGATGATGTATGCCATATGACCTATTCCTGGTCAAATACCAACAGTGATTAGAATCATATCATTGAATCGCAGAATGGTTTGGGTTGGAAGGAACCTCAAAGATCATCTAGTTCCAACCTCCCTGCCATGGGCAGGGACACCCTCCACTAGACCAGGTTGCTTAGTTTCCTATATTAGGAAGTAAAGACTCAGTAACTGCAAAAGAGCGAAACTCCTTAGAAACCCAAGAACTGTTAATTTAAGCCAGAAAGACATCCAGTGTGTGCTACAGTGTATATGAATATGTTAGACTTACAGAGATTTGGTCTTAAATATGCATTTTCTTTGGAGAACCTAAAGAAACTTTTGAATTTTACCCTAATACGTTAATTCTGTGTTGATGGTTGAATAAATGATGACCACTTGCCAAAACACCCTTGTAAAAGCAGCTGTTGAAATCAAGTGGTTCTTTCCTGCCTATTTTTAAGACTTAAGTAAACAATGTTTTATCAACAAAGTAGCCTCATTCGAGAGTTTTAGACTGAACTGCAACAAACTGATGACAAAAATCTCAAATGCTTTATGATGAGTTTCAGTGCAAGTAAAAAGAGTAGTACGCAGTGAAGTGGGGCACCTGGCCCTCGCTCTGTGTTAACTCTGGGTTAAATACTGTTTACACAGGCACTATGCTAACCATAAATCCTTGTTAAACATTGGCTAATAATTATACTTTGGACTTATTCAGAGCCTTTCATCTGTTCATCTTAGAGCTCTCTGCAAACACAAATTCATTTTCACAACATCATAGGAGTAGCTAAACAATTAGTAAAGATAGTAGATCTCTGGGGTAGAAACGGACCCTCTTTTCTATATAGCAGGCAATACTCAACGTCCTTCTAGAGGTAGAGGAGGATTCAGTAACACTGCTGTAGACTGTAGGAATCTGGTAGTTTCATCTGTATAGAGTTTTTATGTTAAAGGTAGCATAGTGAAAATGAAGCTATACTTTCTTTGTGTTCTATTCATTAAACAAAAATATTTATTTCTCGTAACTAAAAGGTCAAACTCTTAAACCAGTGACACGAAAGCAGCCCACACAGCAAACCACAGACGAGAAAAAGTTCGAATCACAAACATTAGGAAGGCCAGTTAGCTATCTTAATTTGATAAACTGCTTCTGGCAAAAAATTAAAACAATTGTTTCATGTTTGTGGGCAGTTTTTAATGGCTTGTTCTTGCATTTTAAGGTACTGGCTCAAGATTTCAGGTTTATGACAGGAAATATATTTAACGTTTTTCTCTAAGTTTTCATTTAAAAAATAATAACGATGATGCAGTGACTACAGCAAAAGATAACATATCTTCATTGGAATCAGTGAAGAAATTCCTCAAGGCAATTATCTAGCATAGCCCATAAATTATGTATCAGCCATTATGTGAACAGGAACATGAAAGTCCTCCAAGTAACCTGCGTGACTAGCAGATGGTACAGGTTAAACTTCATTAAAAAGCAACAATGGGAGAGTCCAGGCTCCAGATTAAGATTTCCTCTCTAAAACAGTATATGGAAAAAGACAGCTCCTTCCAATATTCATGTGCATATTAACATAGGCATTAACTATCTACTAATTGAACCATTATCAATGCCAAAGGACACGTTTAGTTTTCACATTGTCACTGCCAGAATTTTAATAGGAAAGGCACGGAAAGCAAGCACTGAAATACGGGACAGGATGGAAAACAGATCCATTGCCTAACAGCCAGATGAGCACAGCTTCCTTCGCTTTCCTTTACCAGTGCAAACTGCATTTACCAAGATCCTCAAATGCAATGAGGATCACAGAAGTGAATTTAAGCTCCTTCTGTGTTCCTGATGTAAAGATCAGTTCACACTGGCTTGGTCCCTCACATTTAATAGAAAAACCCACAGTCACCTGTAAACTTGTGCAGACTGCCAAGAGCCTAGAAGCACTGGTTCAGCAGAGAAGGACTACTTGCACAGTACAAGAAACACCCCAGCCTTCTACCAGCATTTGCATGGGCACCGTGAAGCAAGTTGGTGTTAAAAACATTAACAGGTCTTTCTAAACAAAACACACATCTAAGCTGGAGACTGAGCAGTATAATACCAACTGAAAATACCATATGTTCATGATGTTACTATATTTTTCAACTTTTCTTCCAACTTTCTCTTTGACCCTTCACTTTAGCCTTAAGGGTATCTACTTGCCTTATTTTCCTTTCTCTTATTCCCTGCTGGGTTCACTTCAGTGCTTCCCTTCCCACATCTTCTCTAGTGTTTGTTTCCCTAATCAAATGATCTCCTTCCATTTTTACTGAGTACCACCTACTTAAAATTTAAACAAATGAAATAAACCAAATCAAATTAAATAAAGCAAATAAAAAACCTGCCATCCCTATGTAACGTTTATTCTGCTTGTTTATTATAATCATTTGCTCTGCTGTCTGGCGTACTTTAACTGTGAAGTCTTCAACCTTGACTGTCTTATTCTGTTTATACAGGATCTAGTGAAACAAAATCATATTCCAAATGGCATCGAGGTCTTACTGTAATAAAGATAACCACCAGCAATTAGACTAATTAATAGCACCAACGGTTCAACTATGAGCAAGAGGTCTAGCCATATAGATGGAAGCCATACCAAAGAAAAGTAACACAATCACTAACAGCAATTAACGCAAAGTATATTCTAAACACCAACAAGCATATTAAAAAAAAGAGAGAAGAAAATCAACAAAACCCCCTGTTATTAAAGTAAGTTTCTTTCTCAGAAACTTCCCATACAAATCATTATAAATTATGCCTGTTTTGAGCTGAAGTTCCAAGAAGTTTGAATCAGTTTTACATCTTCCAGCAGCTAATGAAGACTGGATATGCGTAGACAAAACATTCTGCTGTTATCTCGGTAGACAGAAAAAACAAACAGAATATTTTATAGCTTAAAATAATTCCTCCACAAAACATTTTTAACACCATGTGACCGTGCTAGGAAAATATGTCAAGTTATTTTGTCATTTTGGTTTGCAATATATAGATGGCTCTTCTGCTATTTGTCAAAATACTAACTCATTTTTCATTGGACATACGAGCAGCTGGGTGTATACATGTTTAAACACCACTGAATACACAATGTTTTTAGAAAAGGCACCTTAAAGCATAAGAAAATACTCCCTTTGTGTGTCATCAGCCTTTTAACCAAATGTGAGCAAAGCGTTCAAAGAAGAGGTCTGACCATAAAGGTGAAGAGGACCGCTTAAGCTGTAGATTCTGGCCAGGATAAATATTACTGCGTTCTGGGAGAAATGCCTGTTGCAGCTTTCCAGGCATGGCAGGGCTCATGGGCATTGCAGTACTATGGCAGCACAGACTCCCACCAGGCATCCTGCCCTGCAGCACACACCACATCTGGGGTGCGGGGCCTCTGCATGCCCTACATCCAGGTCTGAGGCACATCAGATCCCAGCCTCAGTCTCCCTTTACAAGGCTGTTTCATTGTGTGCATACATTTATTCCTACAGAAAGTCACCAGCATTACCTGAAACAGATCAAACATACAGGCACAGCAGTAACTGCAAGGTAGAACTTACTAGATGTCTGCTGCACTACTGTGACCACCATATTTGTATGACCCCAGCCAGTTTTCCTGCACAGCGCAGTGCAACACAAACAGCACTAGTTTTGGAATCTCACTGAACTTTGTTGCACAGTATGTGTTGATATTTCAGCTTGCTCAGCCCAGCATTAAGGTGTTAAACATTCTCATTATCCAGTGAGGATACGTATACTTTTTTTTATTCTGCAAATTACAACGGAACAATATAATACTTTTCAAGTCAAATTAACGCAGGATGTGATGCTATCACATAGAGCCATATCAAAGCAAATAAGAAATAAGGAGTGTTAAGTCTACAGTAAGACATAAATACCAAGCCAGTAAACAGCAGAATCAGAAAAGAAACAATTTACAGAGAATCTAAAGGAATTGAAGAGGAGAAAAAAAAAAAAAATCTGTTTAGTCCTTAAACAGATAATTTCCTTTGCAGACTTTTGTAATTGCATTTACTTTCTGAAAGCACATCTTTTTCTCCCTCTCCAGGAGCATCCGTTCTCCATTATGTCCAGCATATTTTCTTCTATCCTCTACTACTGCTAGGAACAGATCCTCCCACTCTTTAAGTCCACGCTGAGGTAATGCATACTATCAATAGTGAACTGAGAAACAGGGAGGTTAGATGGTTTGCTTGTCACAGAAAGAATTCGCATGAAAAAAGGGAACCAAACACAGGTTTACAAGTCCTAACCCCAAATAACATGACAGCCTTAGCTGTGACCCCAGGACACTACCTTTTACTTTTCCCATCCAGGTAAAGAGCAGGCATGTAAGACCTTCCGAAAGATCTTCAAATGGGTTTATTCTTCACAAACAAGTGCCTGCACAATCTGCAGTGGCTGCCTCCTGCCACCTTCTCCACTGTCTCCTTGGGGTACTCCATGGCAGCATCTTACTTCCTGAAGCCACAGACCTTTTCCCATGAGACCCACTGTACATGTCGCTCAGCTTTGTTTCATGCAGCCTCTGATATTTCAGTTCTGCTTCATGTTGGATTGGTTTTTCTCAGGTTATAAAATGGGACTTACGTGGTTGCTCTGTCCAGATCTCTGGGTAATCCTGTAAGTTGATTAACCGTTAGGACTAGCCATGGCTGAAGTACAAATAGAATAGCAGTTCTTATAAGTAAACATGGGGATATCCCCCATCTCCTTTCCACCAAGTACTTTGGATCAGTCTCTATTGAACAAGGTCTGTGAACACTCCATGTCTCAGCTTTTATTCATGCTGAAGCCTTTATACCACTTACTCCCAGAGGAGACTAAACAACTATTCAGGCTGACATTTTGAGCAGCAGAGGCCCCTGGTATTTTTGGCCTCAGTATTTTAAAGCATAAGGCATAAACAAGGCAGCCAAAATGGCCTGTGGATTTAATAATTTTGCAATGTTATCTTCTGCCTCAAACATGATTCAATTGTCTTGGTGATTTCATCTATCCCTTGATGTCACAAGTGCTTTCAAAATTTTTAATCTACTTGTTCAGCTCTGCCTGCAATGTATTGTACAGTCAGATAATGAGATCATTGTCAGTGCAAGCCAAGGTAGAAACCTTTCTGGTAAATCTGTGCAAGGCAAAATCATAGCTTTGGGGATACAGCTGTGCTAGTCCAGTCCAGCCCCTATCTTTCAGGAAATAGGATGCATTTTGCAAAATACCTATAGCTGGCTTTGCAGTTTTACAATAAATGAATAATCTATGGCTGTATGCTAAATCAAATGTGGAATATAACATTCCCCAGGGAAAGTTACATACCTAGTTGAGGAACAGAGCTCTAATTATTCCATGCCCAGTGGCTGATGCTTGAGGAAGGTTCCTTCATGCCAGTTGGCAGATATGTAGCAGATGCAGTAAAGACTGCATTGGACAATGGAGAGAGGCACACCAAGTAAGAATATCCACTATTGTTTTTGTAAATAAGAAGCATCTACTTTCCTCAGCACCATCTGCTGGACACTAGCAGGTGCTGGAAACCATCAAAAAAAGCTCTACTTTTCTGCAAGTTTCTAAACCATCCTCTGAAATGAAAGAACATATTTTTCCACCAACAAAACTCTCTTGGATGGTAAAGTCCTTATTAAATCTTGGTTTGGATTTTTTCTTTTAAAGAAAAAAAACCCAAGCTTAGCACCTTAACGGTATCTAATGAACTTCCTTTACAATTCTTATCAGTTCTACAGGTCTTCTCTCAAAAGGAGTTGAGTACACTGTGAATTCAGACCTGTTGCAGCTGAGCATACTCTCCTGGGACAGCAGACCTTCACTACACGTGTTGTTATTCCACAGAGTTTCTGGGAACTGGTATCTGAAAATATATAGAAAAAATCGGCGATGACAAAGAGATGCTCCACACAGAGCTCTTGCACTGTGTCAAGTCTACATTTCACACTTTGAAAGGAGGAAAGGAAAAGGGAAAACATTAAATAGGGCCTATGACCAAAAAGCATCTGATCTGACTTTCTGAATAACACAGATTGGTAATCCAAACATTTCAGAAATGATCATGCTCAAAAAGTGTTTGCACCAAAGATTTTATTCCCAAATTATCTGGCGATAAAAAGAGCAATTATTAAAGGAACATCTTAGGCTAGAAGTGATTACACTGCAACTGGAGCTGCCTTCACATTTCTTGCTGCAACTGTTTCACAGATGGCAAGGCATCTTTAATTAAAGTTGAGGACCATAAGGAGTAGAGCAGAGCAACATGCATTCTCTCTTTTTGTACAGAAGCAGGACAAGTGCTCTGGGATACAGTATGCCAATTACAGCTCGATCAAGGGTTTTATAATGAAATAATTTCTTTTGTCAGAAGCTGTTGACATATGAAGAGCAAAACTTTTCATGAAACAGTACTAGATACAAAGCAAGTTGCACCAAGAAAAATGAAATTTCCAGTTAAAAAAACCCCTCACCCAGATAGGATAACAGGCACAGAGAAGTAAAATAATAGCAGAAAAGTCCATAACATGAGCAAGTTTCAGGTTCCTCTTTTCCTGGTCAAAAGTGAACATGCCCACAGAAGTCACATTAATGCCAGTATACCCGGTGGCTGAGCTTACTAGCAGGCTTACTGGTGGGCTGCTCTGTCTCCTACTGCAGATCTTATCCTCTGTAGACACCTAACACCCACTGGGCCTCAGCGTGAAATGCTCCCACAGTCCAGTTGCTGCACAACGTTCATTTACCTTGGGCGTTCTATTCAGTGAGGTATAAACCCTCTTCTCGAATGTGTATTTCTTTATATAAAGTGAAACTATTTTTAAAAGATTTTTTAAAAAGATGCCAGAAAAGCCAATTGTACCGTTGATCTTGGCACTCATCCTGTACAAGGCAGGCTTGGGTTCAAGCCTTGATTCTTGATCTCTTGTTCTTCCTCCTTCTTCGTTTTCTCCCCCTCTACACTTTTTTCTTTTAAAACAAACAAACAACCCCCCCC
>VWZZ01002926.1:48496-232871 GCA_013399095.1 Psophia crepitans
CCAATCAAGCCCCTAACATAAAATAAACGCATAAAGGTAATGGGCTGGGTTTTATCCAAGTACAGAAATGGGTTCCCACCCACTTAGCCCCCCTTCAATCAAGCAGTAAATTATTTTGCACCAAGCCCTCTTTTCTGTAGTTTTGTTCAGCTAAAGGAATGCTGCATTTGCTCTGTGTTCTTAAGTAACAGCCACTGGAAAAACTTTTGACAGAAATTCTAACATGAGGTTCAAAAAAAATCTGACTGCAGAAATTTTTACACTAGAGTTTCAGCTGCAAATTGAAAAGTTAGGCTTGAATTTTGCACATCGCCTCTAAAACCAGTTCTGTGCTCATTCAATCCTATATCCAATTGATTTTAAAATTCTGGAAAACCTCTTCCAACAATCTCTGTTGTGTCAGGTAGAACGGCGAATTTCGCAAGTATGATTAAAATAAAACAAAAAACCCCAAACAACCAATCAAAAAAAGCTCAGCAAAACTCCCCAAAACTTGAAACAAAAACGCCCCCCTAAATTCATCTCTAGTTCATGTTTTGAATAAACCAAATTATTTAGAGCTGGGATTTCAAGGCAATTGCCTCTGTATTGGAAATTGTGTGCATTCAAGAAAGAGGCATTTGTTTTTCCTTGGATGCTTATCTTTTTCCAAAAGATGGATTTGCAAAAAGGGCAGCTGCAACATCAGTTCTGTGCCTTTAACTGATTCCTGTCTAACTTCGCAGGTTTAATTATAATTAACCATGTGATTTATGCCTTCTTGAAGTGTGTAACTCTCTCCTGACAGTTTCCCAATTAGCTACGGCGTTAGGGAGGAACCTCATCTGTTGGCTGGTTGTGACTAAGACAAACCCCAAATGGTCTAAAGGTCTCATTTTAAATTGGGGAGCCAACTTCTGGTAGGCAGGAATTGAGTGGGAGAAGTCACACGGTTTCCTAAGGTTGTTGAATATTTCAACATAAGGTTTTATGGGAAAAGGACTTTCATAAGAAAAATTATGCAGTGGCAGACTGGAGCATGGTTTGGTTTTGTTACCAATACAGGTAGAAGACAACTCTTATTTGGAAAGTAAGGCTGAAAAATATTGTGTGTTATTGTACAGTACATTGTGTTAGATATGGAGCACATGAACATTAACTAAATTACCGAAAAGATAATTACTGAAAAGATAGTCCCATGGGATCCAGAACACAATGCTGCATAGGAAAAAGATGCAAAAAGAAACCAACATCTTGTGTCTGGAGTGCTATGCTGAAAATCTAGACATGGCCTCTGCTGCTTTTTTGGTCACATTATCTTCTATGAAGGGTAAGTCAGTTGAACCCAAATTGAACAAAGCATGAATGTCTATGCCTAAAGCTGAAGCAATGTACAAGACGCCCAAGCTGGTATAGGGATGCAGGGTCTGTTGTGCTTATGCCTGTCATGGTTTAACCTGTCAGGCAGACAAAAGAACCACACAGCCATTCACTTACTCCCTCCACAGCAGGATCAAGGAGAAAATCAAAAACAAAAAGGTAAAACTTGTGGGTTGAGATAAAGACAGGTTAATAGGACAGAACAGAATTACTACTAATAATAATAAACAAGTGATGAACAGCACAATTGCTCACTACTTGGAGCCAATACTCAGCTAGATCCTGATCTGCACCACCTCCCAGCCAATGCCCCACTTACATACTGAGCATGACATCATAGTACAGAATATCCCTTTGGCCAGTTTGGGTCAGCTGCCTTGACTGTGTCCCCTCCCAGCTTCCTGGTTGCCTCCCACCTTCTCGTTGGCAGGGCAGTATAAGAATCTGAAGAGTCCTTGACTGCTTGGCAGCAAGTGAAATACTAGTGTTATCAATATTTTCTCATCCTAAATCCAAAACACAGCACTACATACCAGGTGCTAAGAAGAAAATTAACTATCCCAGCTGAAACCAGGGCAATGCCAAAACATGGCACTTGAGAATCAGTTCAGCAGAACTGGTTTGGCATACAGACATTTGCTGGTATCTAAAAAAGTGAAAATGTGCATGTGTCCCTGTCTCTCAAGCTGCTTTTTCTTTCTCAAGCTGCTGCTTTTATTGTTCCTGAGCTTCCCTAGCTTTGCATTAAAGACCTGTCTTGGTTATGAGCTCCAAAGACATTAACAAGCTAGGAAGAAATGAATCTATAAAAGCAACATGTTTTAAGGATAGGAAACAGTGGTGAGAAACATTTTTAACAATACTCCTAGTGATGCAGGTGTGCTAGGATAGGCAGAAGAGGGTGACGCCCTGCTTAATAGTATGACAGCGTGCGGGATTAGCATTAAGAACACCAGTCATGCAGAAGTGTTGTGAAGGAGGAAGCCTAATCTGCTGCAGCACTCCACTGAGGGGGTTAATGATGAAAATTAATGATCTGGATGAGATCAATAATGATTAGATTCCTTCAAGACTGGTGATACACAATGACTTCAGTGAATTTTAGTCCAGGCTGCTGCCGTGCCTTGGTCCCATGCCAGCTCCAATTTATTCTTTATTCCTCCAACTGTGCTTGTGCCATCCCACAGCAAAACAAAGAAGATATTGTGCAGAAAAATTCATTATTAGTTTTGTTGTTGAATTCATTTTCAGCTGGATCAGTCCAATGGTCTTGTTCACCGTATAGACAATATAGTCAACACAAAGGAGGATCTGTGGCTAGGAATGAGGGAATCCCATCCCTTGTATTGATAGGCCCTAGGGACGTCGGTTTAAAGTGAATGAGAAACTCTGCACTCCAAAAGAAAAACAAAGGTAGCTTTTAAGAACTAAGTGCTCTGGAAAACCCTTCCTGCACAGCTTTTGTTTTCAAAGGCTAAGCTAGCTATTTTGTGCAAGATGGTCACAGGTTCTCAGCCACCCGAGGCCAGGGTGGTCATAAGGACACCAGAGAACCTCCAGAAGGCGGCAGCATCTGAACTCTGCCTATTTGTCTTATGCCAGAGACAATGAACCTGTCACTGCCTTGAAGGGGCGCAAGGAAACCCATCCAACAGGGTTTCCAGCAAGGAAATAAGACATGTTTTAAACACAGTTATTTCATCTGCTTACTTGAGGAGAGTCAAGTCTGAACCTGTATGATTAGCTAGAGGTTGAGCAAGCTGTGTGGGTCTGCCAGGAGGTTACTGTATTTGAGGAAGGATTATGCAGCACTGAGAAACAAACTGATTCTACTCACGCAGCTTTTATAGACTCGTTCTGTTCTCTTCAGGTTATGAGGTTGTTTTGCAGCCTGGGTTATTGACGTCAGCACATCACACACACTCAGCCTTGAATCTTTCCTGACAATGCTTTTATGCACCTGCAAACTAGTAGCTCATACAAGCACTAAGAAACAATGGAAAAAGCAGCTCTCATTGCTGCCGTGGGAACGGATGAAAACATGGCCCCCAAGGAAAAGTTGAGCGACCAAAACACTTGAATCCAAGAGATTTTGAGAAGAACTGCAGTCTTCAAATATACAAAAAGTAACTGAAAAAAGATAGCTTTTTTTTTTCTTTTATAACAAGGCAAGAAGTAATGAGTTTAAATTGCTGGGAAGGTCAGATAAGCATTGGCACAAGGATAAAACTTTCTAACAGCAAGGACAGCGAAGCATATGACCAGATTACCAAAAGAGACTGAGGACTCTTTTTTAAGAATATGTTAGACAACTCTGTCATGGATTTCTAGGATTCTGAGGTAGTCATTGATATGTTTGAATAAAAGTCTTTAAAACTTAAGCCTGGACAGCATCACACTGCGGCCAATATCCTGGCATGAAGGACATTCAACTTCAGCTTGTTATGAGGACATTTTTCACTGAAACTTCAGGCACTCCATAGCCCTGCCTCATTTCTGACAGACTGAAATAGAGTTCACGATCTTGCCTCAAAATGTAGAGAGTAGATTGATTAAGTGCAGGCAAGAGCTACAAGGTTCAATTTCACTAGACAAATTGGTAAGCGATATTTTGTGCCCAGGAAGAGATGCTAGTTGACCATTTTACTCATCCACTCTAGCTTACAGCCTACGAATTGTTACTCAAAAACTTATAGGAAGACATATGAAAGCAGCAAATATATGGAAGAAAAAAAAAAATAGAATTAGTCTTGCACTAATTACTTTGTATATCAAACAGTAGTTAATATCATGCACCCCTAGCTGCTTTGGTTCAGATTTGTTACTTTTTTCAAAAAATAAGCAAAACCCTCCAAAAAAACCAAACACCCCACCCCCCAAACAGAAAAAAAATATCTACTTTATTGTTGCTTATAGAAGCTGACGTTATGTGTCTTTACCACATGTTTCTTAAAAAAACAACACACACAAAACAAAACAAAGATGACCCAACAAAACCCTGCTCTTCAGCATTCTAAGTTTTATACTGCTTTTCCCTGGTTCATGCTAGATAACCCTTTTGAAGCCCAATGGGACAAAGACTTAGTACCAATGTTTGGGGTAAAAACTGTGAAGTACAACTTTTACTCCAAAAAGCACAACTGTACTCCACAAGCTGTACAGTAACTGTACCCAATAGTTAAAATAACACAGAATATATAGACAGATGGAGTCTACTCGGAGCCCTTTTTCCCCTGCAAAGTGGGGATTACTTTTGGTCCATCCCTAGGAGGTCCAAATTTACATTCAAAAGTAATTAAGTTCTTTGGTAAAAGGTGTAATTAATGCCAACTTTTAAGTACAATTCATAAAAGAAACAAACATTTATGGGTAATGAAACCACACCTACAGTACATGAGATATATATTTTACATGAAATTTTAAATTACATATTACAGAGCTTCTTGCTACTTTCTCTTGGTCAGCTGATACAGTTGCTTTCAGATAATCAGGGTATAGCAAGCTACTGAATTTCCTTGGTAGGGCAGGCCCTGTGCTTAGTACGATTATTTTTGATTGTTGTCTGGCATGTTTGCCATCAACTCTTTTATAAATAGCTTTGCCAAAACAAATAATTTTAATGCGTGACTCATGAATTTAAAACTGATTGTCAGTCAAGTCTAAGGCTATATGATAAGTTAGTGAAACTGGCTTTCCCAGCTACTTAGGTGCATGACATGTCACTCACTCTGAAGAAACAGAAGTTCAATCCTTCAGACTGAAAATGCAGACAAGTTTCCTCATACCCCAAATAACCCTGAGATAGAATTCATTCTGTTTTCTGTAAACCACTGTAAAATGATGCTATATTACTATTACGAGGCTATATAAACAATAAGTAAATCTGAAATTTATCAAACTACTGTCTGCTCAACTTCTAAAGTAGCACCCCATTTTAACTTCTGTCTTAAGAAACGTCCACATTTGTTTTAGAATTGGATACCATGTATTGCACCAGGTGAGATGGCTGGAGGATGCATCTATTAGGCTATGAAGCTGTCAGTTATTACAAGCTTTCCTAATACACTTGTATTAGACTACATCCACTTGTGATGCCCACCATCCTCTGCCCTGAGGCTGAGGGAAAAATAATCTTGAAGAGAATGAATAACCCTGTACCAAGTCCTTAAACTTCAGTAATAGTCCAGTCAAAGGGAGGCATTTCAGACACACAGGTGAAAGGCTGCAAACCAGTTTTAATAATGAACTCACTGGAAGCAGTACCCCCTGTGGACTGTACTGGGATTTGTTCTGCTGAACATAGTCAGGGTCACATTTCAAAAAAATGACATCGGAAGCAGAAAATTGACAGAAGGAATGAGAAACTTAAGGGAAAAGACTACCCAGTAGAGATACACATACTCTGACCTTATTGCTTCATTTAGATCTTTTCTAATTCTAATTAAATATCACGTTAGAAACTTGCAAAAATCTGTGTTTTGCAACATCTCAGCTGCGTTGCATCTATGACAGAAAACCGTAACACTCAAAAGGCAGAAAAATCTTCAGAAGCACGCATCTTAGGTGAGGGAAAGGCTTGAGTCACAAAGTTCATGGTCTTTAAAATAAGAGAGGCTATAGTCATAAGTGTTTAATATACACTGCAGGAGCTGGTCTAGCACGAGGGAAGTTTAAGAGTAAATAAATCAAAGAACAAGTATGGTGAGGAATGTCCTACAGGCGAGGCAAAGAATGAGAGTGGCTTTACTTTGGTCAGGATAGTAATTATTGGTAACAGCATGAAGTTTTCAACGTCATACATTTCCCTTCTGGCTCCAAAACATCTTTCCTGGAATCAGCATGATACAAACAGAACACAACTGATATTCTTATTTCACCAGAATCAACTGCTACATCTAAAACCACATGATTATATACTTGGACATAGATGAAGAAAAATCTGAGAGAAGCCTTTCCATTCTTAACTAATGCATATTAAAAAAAAAATATAAGTAATAATATTGAGCGCAGACGTTCACCTCAAAGTGGATGGGATATTATTGCGAGCTAAGCAAAAAATATTGATACTGATATTTTCCAGATGTAAAAGCAAATGCAGAAGACATTATCTTCTAAAGAATTCACAGTACTTTGAACAGGCTAAGTAACTTCTGTACATTCTTGTGAACAAGTTTTAACATGACTGAGATCAAAATACAAGTGAAGAGACATTTTTGGGAGCAGATCTCTGTTCTGCCAGGGCAAAGCAATGGATACATATTTTCAACAGTTGAGTTTAGAAATTTTAACTCATACATGATGTCAAAATACAAATTTGTTTCCATGATCATCAGAAAAGGGAAAAAAGCCTAACTCCACAGAGCAAAAAATATACCAAAAATAGCATCCTTTGAACCGGTTACCAGCAGCCATTAACTGAGTGGACTAGTGATAGATGAGATCTCCATGCCTAAACCATTCCCAAATATTCAAAACCCACTCAATTTATGTGAGACATTTGATAATGAAGACGAATTAGCTTTCCTACGACCATCTTTGCAAGATGATTACTCTTTGTTGGAAGCAGACTTTGTAAGCAGCCAGGTAATTCACAGAAACAATACCACCATGGTCAGGCACTGTCAGAAGCCTGACTATTCTGATAAAGACAATACGTCTGTTGTATTTGGTTATAATTGGTGATACACAGTGCAAATAAAAATTTAAGTTTTCATATATTAATATATTTCACACAATAATATGTTTAAATATGTTTTCATAACCAACACAATTATGTAAAAAACTTTCCTGAAAATTTGGTTCCAGGTTGTGGAATAACAAAGCAGGGACCAGCAGAAGTTTATGCTATACCAACGTTAAGAAGTGGTAGTACATACCCTTCTATAGTAAGCAACTACTTGTGAGTAAAATTCATAGTACTGCGTTTGAATAAGAGGATGAAAAGGCTTTTGATTTATTCTTCCAAGTACTCTGAATCACCATCACCATTCAAAAGGAGCATGTTGTAGTATATTATTATAACAGCAATAATTATAATAATTTGCATTCCTGTAATATCTTTCTTGCTGAAGGATCCAGAAGTGCCTGCAATTTACATGCAGCCTGCAGGCTTCTTTTTTTGTGCTCCCAGGCATGACAAAAAGAAGGAGAAACATCAACACTGATAAGAATATAATCACATAGAAACAAGTAAATTTCAGCTCAGGATACAGCTTGACACTGGATTCCACAGGTGCTCACAATGCATTCCTATGTTGGGTTAGCAATAGCCCACTGTTTAAATTAAGCTTAGGTATTTTGAGCAAAAAAAAAGTCTGAAAATGAAAGTTAGGTAGTCCTCATACTTTATCCAGGTAAAGAGAACTGTAACGAGCAGCTGAGGATAAAGTAAAATAGTAACCTACTTAGGTTTCAGTGCTGCTTTGGAAATGGGTGAACGTCCTATTTCTACTGCCATAGAACTGAACGTTATCAGTTCAGTCTGGAAATTAGGGAAGAAAGTACAAATAATTGGCTAAGTGCTGTATCTTTCATTAAATAATATTTTAAAGAGAAGTAGATATTATGGAAAATTGGATTGTTCATCAAAATTCACCAAAATAATTTAAGATTATGTGAATGTCACTGCTAAACGCGCATTGTTCTGAAGGTCTTTCTGTGTGGATCCAGCTGTTCAGTATTTCAAGTTACATTTCAATCCTTATAAGGAGAACATTTCTAAAAGGAATTAAGATGAAGAGCAAATAGTTCTTTAGTTTGATCATAAACATGAGAACTTTGAATAGGAAATTAAAGCAAAAAAAAAAAATCCCACAAAACTATGGGATATTTCATCTGAAGATTGCCCACTCAAAAAAATTACATCCAATATTGATTATGAAAAAACTATATTCAGAATATGTTACATAAACCAGTCTTTGCTGAAAAAAAAATTAAAAGGACTTTTTGAAAGGAGAGGGAAAATATTGAAGTGATTACATTAATCACAACATCAGACTGTTGATGTAGTCTACCTACACTTCAGCAAAGCCTTTGACATGGTCTCCCACAGCATTCTGCTGGAGAAGCTGGCGGCCCAGGTACACTGTACCTGGACAGTGGACAGGTACACTGTTCACTGGGTTGAAAACTGGCTGGATGGCCGGGCCCAGAGAGTGGTGGTGAACGGAGTGAAATCCAACTGGCAACCGGTTGTGAGTGGTGTTCCCCAGGCGTCGGTGCTGGGGCCCATCCTCTTCAACGTCTTTGTGGATGATTTGGATGAGGGAATTGAGTGCACCCTCAGTAAGTTTGCAGACGACACCAAGTTGGGGGGAAGTGTCGATCTGCCGGAGGGTAGGATGGCTCTGCAGAGGGACCTGGACAGGTTGGATCACTGGGCAGAGGCCAACGGGATGAGGTTCAATGTGGCAAAGTGTCGGGTCCTGCACTTTCACCACAACAACCCCAGGCAGCCCTACAGGCTTGGGGCAGGGTGGCTGGAAAGCTGTGCGGAGGAAAAGGANGCAACGAAGTTGGTGAAGGGGCTGGAGCACAGGTCTTATGAGGAGCAGCTGAAGGAACTGGGACTGTTTAGTCTGGAGAAGAGGAGGCTCAGGGCAGACATTATTGCGCTCTATGACTACCTGAAAGGAAGCTGTGGCGAGCTGGGGGTTGGCTTCTTCTCGCAGGTAACTAGTGACGGGACAAGGGGGAACGGCTGCAAGTTGCGCCAGGGAAGGTTCAGGTTGGAGATGAGGAGAAATTTCTTCTTGGAGAGGGTGGTCAGGCATTGGAACGGGTTGCCCAGGGAGGTGGTGCAGTGACCATCCCTGGGTGTGTTTAAAGAAGGGTTAGATGTGGTACTTAAGGACATGGTTTAGTGGGTCATAGGTGGTGGGGGGACATTTGGACTGTACGATCCTTGAGGTCTCTTCCAACTTCAATGATTCTATGATCAGTGCAACAGTTTGTTTACATTAGGTTTGAATACATTTGACTCAGATTGAGTAATATCTGTAGATGTAAAACAGGGTGTCCTATAACCCTGATAACATCAATGTACTTTCACAGAAAATTCTGCTTAAAAATTGATATGTCTGTACCATTATATTAAAGCTGATGTGGTGTTTTACACTCCGAATGAGTCATCACTTTGTATTTGACTCGTTTTTGGTTGCCTATCTCTAGTGTATTTTTATTTATTCAAAATGGATGGCTTACTTTAAAACATTTTCAATTAAGCACAATTTAAAATTACTTATGTCATTAATCACAAGAAACTTATATGACAAAGATAACTAGCCAAACAGTCCCATAATGTGGATCCAATTTACAAACACAGCTACAATATTTAATTCAGTAATTTTAAGAAGGTTAAGAAACTTGAATGCCTACTTTTCTTCCAATCAGAATGAAGCATGAAACTGGCTTCCAAATGACTGTTTTCTAGTCCAGCAATATTAACAACTCTAGTAACTGCAGAGTGCTATGGCTTAAGGAATATGCAACAGCACTTGCTGAGACTTTAATTCAAGTACCGTATTATTTTTTTTTATATATACACATATAGAAGTGGAAACCTTCAGAGACATCTGTGTAAGAGGCAGTATTCTAGCACCCTTCATTCAGATGAATAAACTGAGAAAAAGGGCACGTGTTTGCTTGAGGAGTAGCAGTAGCACAACACTGAGTTCTGACTCTTCCACTGGACCCACCTCCGGATCTCGAGCAGTTGGGTGCATTGCCACTGATTAGCTGGCATATGTTTGGAGAAGCACTGAGTTAGCTTTGCAGTATTGGAAATGTATGCAAGTTTACAAAGACTGTTTATGTACTTGACTCAGGTATTTTATTAATTTTTTTTGATGCCGTAGGATATGCAACAGGTAACCTATTTACAATGTAGTCCAATTATAATAAATTCAATATTTTAATTTAAGCTATGGAAAGTTCTTTGTATGCTCTGCATACTCAAACACCAAAATACTAGTTTTATAGGTCTAGTTCTGTCCAGCTGAAATTTAAATATTTATTTGAAACAAACAAAAAAGGACACAGTCACCAATAATAATGTTAAACCAGCTGTAAGCTTCCTCATCATAACTGGCAGAAAGTGGTTTACCATTTGATAGGTATCTGCCAAGAATAAAGTCGTATTTTAAAAACAGATATGGTAAAAACCTCCTCCCAGTACATGGAGCTTGAGAAAGTAAATCATAATAATTTATACTGGTCAAATGCCTACACTGCTTTTTTTAATTGGAAGTGAACAACAATTTCTATTAGTAAATGCTTCAAAATTTCCTTATTAAAAAAATAAAACTGTCACAGAAAAGCAAATATACTCAGGGCACCCAGAGTGATGTTTTATAATCTGAGAGTATCCCTCTTCCGATTACTAAACTTCTCTTGCTTTTTACTGTGCTAAGCCTTGTTCCATCTAGAAGTTCTGGTGTACTACCTCCAAGCTTGCCTCGCTACCTTCTGTATCTCTCTGCAGCTTTCGATGTCCAGAGCCTCAGTAGCACTTTGCCCATCAGTGTTCCTCACTCCCTTCCTGCTTTGCTGGAGAGGGCACACCTAACCCACGCAACTCAAGCTCTTAAAGCCCATTCAAATCTCAAAGTATAATAAAGTTAAATGAGAAACAGACTAGAAATTTGAATTCATAAGGGGTTTTGAATGTTCCCCAGATTCAGGCACTTTAAAAGCTAAGATCAGTATCGATGCAAGAGTTGCCAGTATAATTAAAACCAAATCCCTTTGCTCTCACACAGTAACAGAACTTCTATGGGATGTAGTATACACAAAATTTCTCCAAATAAAAAGAAGTTTTTTTCTTATTAAATATTTATCCAAATCTACAGTCTCATTTGGCTGAAGTAATTGGGGATGGGTGTAATTCAAACTCAATACTATAGGGAAAGAAAAGGAAACTTAATAAAAGTCACTTAATAGAGCAGATTGTAAAGCAACAGTTCTCTATGGTCCCCATCTTCCTGATACAGAATAAAATTAAGATTTAGCTTTTAGGTTTTGGTACCTTAAAGGAATTTCTGCTGAAATATGTAACATATAACTGACATCTATACCTTTGAATCCATTTTAGGATGTTCACTTTAACTTTGGATTATTTCGATTTGAACCTTTAGCAAAAAGTAAGTAAAATTTTCAAAGAAATTTAGAAGAAGGATCAAATAAAAACTTGTACCAGGTGCAAGATCCCAGTCTTGGTTTCTAACACGCTTCATGGCATATCTATACCTGGTCAATCATTACAAACTATGCAAAATAGTTAGCTCCTATCTTTGTCTCATCAGTAGATATATCATGACTACTCACCTGTCAAACTCACCCACTTACGTTACTGGACTATCTACTGTGGCATCTGTATGTCATATGAGCTATCCATTCAGGGGAGATCTTCAGCCACACAAAAACCAGCTTGCCAACCAGGTACTTGACATGAATAAAACAAGGTGTTCTCACTTTGCCATATACTTGTAACATCCACCTTTTACATTTTGTCCTACACTTAGCTTGTGAGGTCTTCTAGGCTAGGACCTTTTTTTTTTTGCCTGCATGAGAACTCATCTAATGGGGATTTGACTTCTAGATTTTGCCTTTGCTTGTTCATATTACAAGCAACTTTAGATTAAACTAATACAACTGTAAAAAAAAAACACTTATAAACCAAGCTCACTTCAGAACATGGAATAAATCCCACGAAAACAGATAGCAGAAGAGAAACTTTGCCAGGAGCCACTGTGTCTCCAGAATGTCTGCTTCAAAATGAAGAGGTATTTCAACAGGTCAGCAATTAGGGAAAAAGCGTATGGAAACTTTCATCTCCGTGTATCAAAACAACATGCTTAAGCACATGGACTCATGGCCTCCCTGAAAAAATACCTAAAGAAGATATATGAAGCAAAGCATGAGAAGAAAGGAAGCCCAAGAAGACTGACCACAAATTAACCTTTTCTTCCTTCTGAAGAATAGCAACATGACTGAAGTATGATCAGAAATCTTCACGTAGCATTGCTTTCTTAAGATTACTTTGAACAGGAAATACTTTTGTTAGCTTGACATAGCCAATGCAAATCCACTCTAATGTCTCCAAAGGACATATTCTTAATGACTAGGTTTAGCTAAAGCCACATGACTCAGTTGCAAAGCTTTCAACAATTCTTAGTTTGTTCACCTGCTTGAGGCTAACAGTCTTCTCCTGCTTACTCCACTTCACTCACCTGGGGATTTCCACCCATCGTGTACCTATCAACAATACACAACTGTGGACACATTACAGTAACTCCTGCTTACTCTTAAAGCTGCAGAAACCAAAGTACTTGGAGTATTTCCATCTCAGTTTTCAGTTAGGTGATAATGCCAAGATTACACTCACAATAGCCCAAAGCTTTCAAAACCTAATCAGAGACTTCAGGAGTTCCCTGTGGCTGTTTTCTCAAGTTTTGGGGGTTTTTGGTCTTTTTTTTTTTTTTTTTCCCTGTGGCTTGGAACACCTCATGACTAATTATCAAGTTATATTATCAATTACTATCCGTAAAACCTCTTGAGAATTCTGTGTAACTCCTAGCAGTACATTTGGATCCACCTCCCCCCAGACTCAGTGAAGGTTCAGACCTGTACTTAAAGAATTAGCTTTTTGTCTACTAAACCTTTTGATTAGTACTGTAATACTAGAAATGTTGCGCTTCCATGTATGCTTAGCACACAAAGCAGAAGACCCCTTGTAATTATTGAGTTCTGTCTTTTTTTTTTGTCCAGCTTTTATGTCCAAGCTGTCCTCTGCCATAAGAGGACCAAGGTCTCACAATGGTGCTGCTGCAATCATCAAGATAACATTGTTGTCATAATTAAAAAAGACTGTTTCTGATATGAGAGAAGTATTCTCAATACTGAATTTAAGGAAAAAAAAAAGAGGCAAATATAAGAATAGTCATATTGGTTCAGACTAAAGGTTCATCTAAACTTAGATCCTGTGGCAAACAGTAGTCATCAACAGCTGAAGAACGAACATGGAAAGGAAGGACTATATGATAATTTCACAAAGTATACTCCTATCCCTGACTGTTTCAGCTCAGATTATACCTTGAGCCTGATGTAATTTAAATCTTCTAAATACTTATGTAGGCTTCCCTTGATACACAAAGGTCTCATACCTGCATCCTTTTTCAATGAGTTCTATAGGTCTGCTCCCATTTCCTGAGGAACCACCCTATTTTGTTTTGAACTGGTCTCCCATTAGGTCCACTCAATTGAAATGGATTGTAAACAACTCTATCTATCAACAGTCTTGATATTACTGTCAACCTCTAGGCTATCTCTTAGCAACTGTGTCTTTTTCAGGGTGGAGAAATCTAAATTACTCATTCTTCATGCAGATGCTGTGTAATCAATCATGACTGCCACCTTTTTTGAATCCGCTCCAGTTCTGTGATGTCCCTCTTGATAAGAGGGAAAAGAAATTTACTCACTACTCAAAACCACATGGATGAGCTATGCATTTACATGTTGGCAGAGTGATATATTCCATTTTGGTCAACACCAAGAAGTGAGAGGAAAAGCAAAGGATTCAAGAATTAAAAGAGTATATGAAGCAGGATAGAGGTACAAATAGAGCCACAGATAGCTTCCAGGCTAATACCATAAGTACTATAATAAAACAAGCAAGCCCCCCTTGGTTTCTAGTGTTTTCATAATTCTTGAAAACACTCATGCTATAGTCCCTGAGTTTTTCTTGGAAAGAGAGAGAAGGAAGAAAGTTCTTTTGCAGGGAAAGCTAAAATGCTTGGATTACCCCAGATGAAATGTTCAGATAAACACGACACTTTTTTTTTTGTTTGCTTGTTTTTATTGAAGTGTATGGCTTTGAAACAAGGTTTTTTTGTTAGACGGGACTCTGAACCCATGGAAAATTCACCCATCTACTGAAAATTAACATCATGTTGTGGCAACTCAGTCAACATGGCTCTATTTCAACAAGCCATGAATTTTGCTTTCCTGATGGGAGTCTTTGCTGCCTGAAGAAAGTCTCATCAGTAAGGACACAGACAACAAAAGTTTCAAGTAGTCAGGTTTAACAAATCAAAATGGAAAAAAGCCTTCCCACTTATTGCTGGCTTCTAAATCTACTCCAGACTACTGGAGGTAACTTACTTCAGTTTACTATAAAAGAACAGCTTATCAAAGACATTTAATCATGTACATATGCACTAGTGACTTTCTGGTTGAGCTAAATCAACATGCAGATCCTTACAGAAGGGCCACAGAAAGACGTGTCTTGTGATCTCAGATTCCTGCGGCATCTGTTTGAACCTGGTGGGCTGAATGGTTTGTGTATAAACATGCTGAACAACTCGTGTCTAAAGACTGGTGAAACCATTGGACAAAGCCCTTTCTTCCAGCCCATTAGTTCTTGGCACACACTGAACAGGAGTGTGCACCTCACGATGAGTAACACACATGCATTTATAGGATCAGAAATCAGCTGATTATTCTAAGAATGAATGCCACAGAGTCGTATTAATAAATATTATAGCAACTCAATGTGAGGCAATAGAGAATTGACAAAATATCTATTATCTGGGAGCAAGGAACAAACTAATAGTAGTCACTAACAGTGTGCAAGTACAAAAAACACACTCAGGCTACTGAAGGACCCCAGAATCAACACAGTATCACTTCTGTGATTCCCAAAAAATGGATTATGTTTGTTTACATAGGACAACTTTAAACCAAAATTCAAGCCAAGCACACCATTATAGAATCAGAGTAAGTTTGAAAAAAACTGGTTGTCACCAGTACTTAAAATTCTGCCAACAGTCAAGAGAAAAAGTAGGATCAACAAGCATGCAAGTTACTACAGGCCCATTTAAAGAACAATCCTGGCTCTAGAAGCACTTTTAAGAAACAGAGGAGGAAAAAGGTTTATATAGAAAGAAGTGTTTAAAGATAAGGCAAATGAAAACAGAAGATTAAATTATTGTCCTGATTCACAAGAAATCCATGGCAAACCCAAGAATGGAAGCTAAAATTGTTGTTTTTCATCCAGGCTTTTGCTCTAATTTTTTTAAAAATATATATATTGTTTCAGGTATTATACCCAATTTTACTATCCAGTATGCCCTACAGAACTAGTGTATTAAACTAAAACACCTGGAGACCTAGCATACGCTCACGATTTCCAGTAAGTTTCAGTGCATTTCTTGCATTTAAATATACGATAATCATTACGCAGTAAAACAGCAGGGACTTCAGCTTACAATATTTAATGACATACACACACATTTCACATTAAATTCTTGTTATAAATAAAATAGGAACTACCTATGTTATTAAAATTCACTGAACACTAGTTCCTATTACTTACAACATTACTGAACTAACTGTTCGGGTTGAAAGTTTCCAGGCTTGTTTTTGGTCTCAGACTGACTTTTTGTCTTAGTTAAATGGAAGGAAAGATGTAAGGTTTCAGCCAAAACAGTCCAATCATTGCTAAAAACTAGAGCAGAAGAAAATGAGACTACTTATTCTTTTTAAGAACAGTTTACTTACCTTTTTCCAAGAGAGAGAATGTTCTTATGCTTGGGAGCAGCAATTCTGACACTGAAAAAGAACAGGTATTTAAGTTGGTCTTTTATTCATCCTCTGAAAAGTCAGAAGGGGTGGCCAGCTTATAGAAATTTGAAAATTCACAGTTAACACAAATTCAAAAGGGATTTGTTTCATTTTACCATATCAGCTTCTTGAGGACTCACGCTCCACAAAATATTTTCCAGGTGGGGGCACACAAATGCACTGCAGCTGATTGACCAAACTTTATTCACCTCACCTGAAAGGTCTGGATCTTTGGCACCCACTTTGCCACACCTCAGAGTCTGATCTGATCACTGAGTTACACTTGATATAAGTAGAGAGGACTGAGAATAGAGAAAAAGGGATCAAGGCAGGGATTGAGCCTAAAGAGAAAAACAACACCTGGATATTAGAATGTAAATTTAGAAACTAATCAAACCAAGAATGCCTCAGTAAAGGCACTCTGAGACAGAGAAGACTGGAAATAGTAGTTGTCAGAGAAAATGAAATGAGTTGAAGATGGATGAAGGGAAGTGGGAATTTACTAGGTAAATAAAGTAAGGCATAGTAGTAATTCCCATGTATGGTTGTTCATGTACAGTAAATATTAATTCAAACTGTAACAGGTACAGATAAAGTATTTCAGAATAAGCAAGGAAATAGAAAGTCTATTTTAAAAGAAAACAGCAAAATCTTGAATTGTTTAGGCTAGCATAAAGTTATTTTAAGGGATATGTCTGTAAATACTTTGCTATTAAGAGCTGTTACAGCTACAAGACAAATTGAAATGTGAGTGTATATACCAGCTACGAATAAATGCAGGCTATAAATCATTCAGTACTAACTGTTGGAAAGAAGAAAACCTGGAACAACCGTTTAAGTGGAGTAGATAGGATAAAAAGCAACATATATTTATCATGAGGTTTTGTTAGCTGGAGACTGGCATAAGTGACTCTGAAAGGCATTTTCCATTTTCTAGGAGAGGAAAAAAAAAAGTACAGGAGATCAGAATGCACTGGTGTAATACTGAAAAGCAGCAGACAAGGGGACAGGTAGAGGTGGAGTGGTTAGTGACTGTCTAACTGGTATGGCAGAGAGTCAGCTATATGCTACTAACTGCGGTTTGAAAAAGTGTATTTAGTTTATAAAGCCAGGGAACAGTGACAGGAATCAGTGAAGAACAAGGTGGACACTCATAGCCTCTGGAGAAAGCACTGTGGCATGCAGAGATGGAAGGTTTTCTAAGCAGGTACTCTGACAACAGAAAGTCTGTATTTCTGTTCTGGATTATGCCGGCTGTAGAGCTGGGTGTCCTCCTTCAGAATAAAAGCATGAAGACAAAGTAGAAGGAAAAATAAGAGAGCAATTGCATGTGATGCCAGAGAGGTGTACAACACCTCGAGGATTTTTATGGGAGATTTCTAGGGGAAAGGCAATTAAGCGACATCTAACTCCAACACAGGACAACTCTGCTAAAGAGCAAAACAGCAACAGTAGTCGCTGAAACACAGCTGAAACTGGATCTGACCATTGCTCTTAAAAGCCCAACTGTAGCACTGAATTAAACCACAGCGAAAATAAAAATGGTGGTATAAGCATACATTGAAGTATAAATCTTCCAAATGTCTCACAAGTCAAGCATTGCTTTGTTGAGGTAAAAGTTCATTCTTTTTAATTGTTCTGTGAACAAACAGCATCCTCTAGAGAGGTTAATACTTTTTGTTGATGTTAAAATTCATTAACAAATATAGTTTAATCATTCCAGTTCCATTTTTCACATTATACACCTAGTCTTACTCCACTGCATGAGTGACTTTTAGCATGTGTCTTTGTGCACGTGTGCATGCATATAGACATGTATGTATGTATATCTGTTTTACCACTAAGAACTGGGAATGACTCCAGTTTAAAACAAATGAAATTGTTTTTGTTCCGGAACTATGATAGGAAATATCTTAAGCCTAGCAGCTATTGATTTAGATAGCAGCTTTATCTGCTGAATGGATGTAGGAAATGGGAGTGGTTAACAAGTGAGTAAATGTGAACTCTGTCCTGAAATCCATAAATTAATACCCTTCCAGCTCTCCATTATCACAAAGCCCTAGAACATATCTCAGCTTTGCATTCAGACCAGTTCAATGAAATCAAGAGCCTGCATCACCACACCGTGTTTTACCCTAGTCCTTTGTGCTGTGTGTCATTTATTAATACTGAAGAGCTGAAAATGGAGAGGTTTTTTACAATACATAAACCCACAAAGTTGTTTCCTCTATCAAGCACTTAAAATCTATTCTGGGCAACAGGATCATGGTATCACTTACAGAAGGACCCCAGCAACCAAGACACCGGCAATGCAAAGCAGAATGGACTTTTGATGCAAACTTTGAAGAGGGACCCAGGGTTATTGCACAAAAAGCGGGAGAAAACACAAAACTGCAAAAACTGTGGTAAAAGCAGACAACGAGCAATGAGCTGAAGGAGTAGAGGAGCCTAAGGAACGGAGGACAGTAAGCAAAAGGCAGGCAAAGAAATAACTGTGAAGAGCCTTCAGGATGGGGACAAGGAATTCCTGTTTAGTGAAAGAACAGGAGAAAGAAAGTAGCCAGAGAAGGGCTGCAAGAGAGCTGTGAGAAGGTGTCAATGCGAATAGACCGGTGAAATGTAATCCTTATGCCAAGGGTACTTGACAGGAAAAATATTCGGATTTACACATCTAAGTTTCTTTTTAAAATTACCAGCGCTGTTGGTTCAAAACCCTACCCAGCCCACAGGAAATACTGAACACCTTTCCTTGAGTGTACAAACAGAGCTCAGAAGCTCAGCATGTATACCTACAATTTTATTAAGGGGATACGATCACAGCATTGATTTGGGAAAATACATCTACGGATCAACTGTATGTTTGTACAAACATTAAGTAAAACTTTCCCTTTTGCAGCTGTCATCTGTTGCACAACACTGTTGTTAGCTAGCCTGGTAGCCTTGTCCAAAGTCAATCATTCTTTCCATGGCCCTTGATACTGCCTTCCTTTCCTGTTGCACTTCCTTCATGGTTTGATGACAGGTGCTACTGGAGTCCCTCATATGGGCATAAATGCCCATCTGCAACTCCTAGCAACATTGCTCTCTGATTCAGATTGAACTGCTAGATGGCACTCACTCTTGATGTCATTTCTCAAACACTGTGTCACCAGCCTCCCATCCCTGTGGTCCCCTGGGTCAGTCCTAGCGCAATGCCACCTGCCCCAGCTTTTATCAGCTGTTATCAGCTGGATGATGGGTATTGCCAGTGCAAAGGTGTGTGGTACACAATGGCTTTTTCCAGCCCATCGAGAGGTAATAGACAGGTTTATTGCATGACTAAAGAGCAATCAGCACAACACAACCCTTCCGTGCTACATGGCACTGGATGCTTTTTGGGTCCAGGTGACTGTCGGGAGGCAATGACCTAGAATGCCCCAATAATGCTTCCCCTTCTGTTCTTGGTTTTTACTACACAGGAGCACCCTGGCTAGCTTCTCTGGTCCTGAGAGAGAGACAAGTAGCTTCTTCGATATTCTCTCTGAGGGAACTTTCTTGGAGTCTTTCTCAGTATAGTTTCTGGAAAGAGTAATTTGCTTTTTGGAAGCATTTCTCAGGAGAAATTTCTGTATCAAAGATTGTTTTTCTTCTAATAGGGGCAGGCTGTCTTGTAACACAAAGTCTAGGCTGGAGAATTTTTTTTAAAAACACTAGAAATTAAAAACAAAGAAACAAACAAAATGCCATGCCCCTCACTGTCAGCACAAGTACTGAAGTCTCACAGTTATGATTTGGCCATCAGATTAATGAGCAGTATAAGATCCAGAAGGGAAAAAACCAAACTAAACAATACCTTCCTTAATCTCCACAAATCCTAAAGGACTGTGCTAATCCTCTACCAGGGGCTGGACTCCCAAATGTTTGGGGAGTTAGAAATGAGGAAAAAGGCTATCATGTACTCTAAGAACTGTTTTCTGTCTTTGCTTCATACACTTTTTATATTTACTTTTAGGTAGGCAGGGAGAACTGTGATAGTTTGCATCCTTTCTAAACAGGAACCTCTTTCTGCAGGTAAAACAACTACTTAGACCGTGTAGGGCCTGAAAGCCTCCTTTCTTTCTTATCTTTACATTTTTAGTCATTAGCAATCAGCATTGGTAAGTCATTACTGATCCATTCGATGTCCGTATACATTTTTGCAAGTGTTTGGTTGGTATCTTGACGTTTTTTGTACATATTTTTTTTTGATTCTGGTGATTGTGTCCCATGACCCATCCTAGATCTTCAGCAGTATTACTGATGCACAGAGAGCTGCTCTGAACAGTATATTCAATTGAACTTCATAGATCCTGCATCAAAATTGGCTGGAGAGCCGTACAGCAAGCAGAAGTTTGGATCTCATTACAACTCATGTGGGTGGCCAACTTTCCAGGGAAAGCCAAGTCTAAATCCCAGAACAGAACAAGATCAGGCTTTAGGGAATTTCAGATTTGGCCACTGCACAGTATCCCAGAATCCATTGGAAATGATGCTGAGCTTTGCCTTAGTTCTTCCCTTTTGCTCTAGAAAGATTTCTCAGTGGTTAAATACCAGATATAAAAATTAACCAGAAGAAGCACAAGCAAACAGAACCTGCAAGTGTAGCTACAGAGTCCTCCAGTGTGAAAGCTGAATTTACAATCTGTAATAATGAATGGTTGCTTAATAAACAGCTTATGGAAGGGATCAGACAGGGGCAGCCCAGAACTACTCTGACTATTGGCAAGTTCACAGCACACTAAATGTTAAGTCAAAGGAAACACAACAATGTTATCTAAAACACACAAAGGGCATGAACTGATATGGATAAAGGCAAATAGACTATATAAATTATCTCAAGAAGATGTTATTAAAAGCCAACACTTCTACATAGCCAATGAAAAGTGAGATATGGTGGTGTTTGCCAGTCCCTTTCAACTGGACTGTAATGGAAACTGCTTATTTCTCTGCTCCTTCCCTCAACATCGATAGCTGATGTTTCACCAGGGCAAAGTAGCTTACAAATGATTCTGGAAGTCACAGCGCAGTCCTCACTGCTTAGCTGAGCTTACACATCTGAGTGCTAACAAGCACTACCTGTCTCACAACCCAACATGTATGGCAAGAGAAAATGAGCAGCAAGTTGCTCAACACTTCCACTCCAGGATGCTGGAAGAACCAGCAGTTCCCATTTTGTGGTGAGGTTTTCTTAGGTGCTCTACCTTCTCTAAACACTGTGAAAACCAGTATTCTGATACTAACATCTTATTTCTCCTCTCTCTTACCTTCTTGCTATTGGAGAAAATTCTTAAAATCTCCTCCCACGTCCCATCATTTCTCCACAGGTAAAAATATGCATTGTAGGAGCCAGGTAGAGTTTGTACCTCACTATGTTAGATACTGTAAAAGAAAAGGAGGGAGAGAGATTGAGATACCTGTTGCAAAGACTTTGCAGAATTTTATAACATTTCCTCCAACAGCCACAGCAAGAGAAGAGATCCAATCATTTGCCACTGCTTCTGGAAAAGAGCCACAAAAGACAACACACTGTTCCCAAATTTTCCCTATCTTTTATGTCCTTTCTATGAAACTTGGCACTCCAAACTTGGTTCAGGTCACATTTACATGAGATATAAAACCCTGGCATTAACTACCATTTCATAAGTAATTCTCGGTGCCATTGTCTGGACAAAACCAGATGTACAAGTCCCAAGAGAAAAGAGAAGGTTTCCAGGAATTGGAAACAATTCTTATTCAGACTCTAATATAGAAGCCTAGGTCTGTTCATTGTCATTCATCCTCTAGAGCAAATATAATGAGCATTATTCTTTTCTTGCAGTGACACAAACAAGTATGAATTGACTGACGTTAGTAGAGCTACTTCTGGTAGAAGATTCAAATCAAATCCAGTCTATGATCTTGAAGTATAATTAAGTTCTCCTTATTTTAGACTAGGACACAGGTACAGTATATCAACTATCATTTGTGACATGTGTAAATTTTAACAATGAATATTTACATAAATGCAGTTCTCTTTTCCATTTTGTGACTGGCACACAGCAAGAGAGTAATTTTTCCTTTTCTCACCCAGAAGTCAATTGCTATAGGAAAGAAAGAAATGCTACATCTAAGAGAGCTGTGCAGAGAAGAAAAAGAGTGGGGTTTGCTGTTTTTTTGGTGTTTGGGTTGTGTTTTTTTTTAAAAAAAACAAGCTAAACCAAAATGTAATTGCTGTTCCGTTCATGGATTTTTATTAATAAACTGCTGTTGATGCTGCTGGCACCTTGCTTCTGTTATTGAGATGAGTCCCTCCAGCTTCCAACTGTGCTAGTGTTTTCTCTTGGGAAGGGATATGGTCTACAAGAGTTCCAATAGCCTAAAAGAGAAACATCTGCTCAGAGTATGGAGCAATCTACTGGCTGAGCTTAGCAGTAGGTTGACTACAGCTGGTCAACTCTGCCCTATCTTGCGTGCGTCATGGAGACCAAAATGAATTAACAAGTACTGTTTTTTAGTGGATTCTTAAAAGGAGATATGATTCAGATCAAAAAGATGATTATGTTGGCCATTTTCCTCTAATATAGCATTGAGTTACAAGAGTACGTTTCCAGAAAGACAATACTGTTGAAATATGAAGAAGGAACAGACAAGTTGTTATTGCTTTTTTTTTTCACTAGACATGGAATTCTAAGTGACTGCATCCAAAACCAGGCTAGAAAATTACCAGGGTGGGACTACTTGAACATTGTTCTGGCTCTAAAGCATGCCGGTGGCCACTAGTTGTAACATTGAAAAATAACATTACCAGTAAATCAAGAAAATTCCGTTCACAAAATTTGGAATTGCCTCCACATCATGAGGTGCTTAATACGTTCTGTTCCATATAAAAAACCCTATGGCACAGTCTCTGCTTCCTATGAAACATTAGTCAGACTTAAATGTGTTTTTTCAAGGAGATTCTTTCTAACTTAATGGTAGAGGTAGCCCTTAAAGTACTAGCTACGTAGATCCACAATTTTTAATTCCGTAATTCATAACTCACAAATGTCTTATTCAATTTTATAAGAGTGAAACTTGCTAAAAAAACCCAACTCTAAAAAAAAGGCTCAATTCAATTGTCTGTTACACTGCTTTAACTCCACCAGTTATGCCAGTGTGTACAATGCAGACTGGCAAATCTGCTGTTACCTGCTTAACTTGTTGTTTTAACATAACTAATTGGCAAATCTTAACAATTCTGGTTATTTCTGTGATACATTGACAATGTAGGTTGTTTTAATAAGGATAAAAAAGGGTAGAGAGACAAAAAAAATCTTGTATTGGTAAATTTGCTCTGCACTGGTTATCTGTGTGGCTTATACTGCAACCCACACAGAGACATATTTGTTTTGCTGCATATGTATGGTTTTATAAGGTGTTTTGGGTTGCATTGGTATGGAAAAAATATTACTACCTGCATGGCTCTTTTCCAAAACTTACAGGAGAAAGAAATTACTTCTGGAGAGTAAATGTGAATTTCCATATACTGCCATCAAAATCCTGATTTTGTTCATAGAGAGCTCCGAGGATTTTCTCACTGCTTCCTCCCTGTGGATATAATAGCAGCATGTCATCCCAGGCCTGTCATGCACAACTTTCACACCTGAAACAGTCTTCCCCAATTCTGTGTCATATGACACAAAGAATATCGTACTGAAAACAAGTTCCCTCTTCTTTTCACCCTTTAAACGTTACAGGCCCTCTAAGAACAGCAACAGGTGTATAATAAACTAGGAATGCAAATACACACACATTTTACAGAAGAAAGTTTTATATGTAGAAAGCTGAATCAAAACAACAGGTTCTGAAAAAGGCATTTTGTGAGTCAATCCAGCAGAGACAAGAAAAGCTCTCTGATCAGTGGTAGAAAAGACCAGCACTTGCATTCATATTTTTCTTGTTGCTAATGGTGTCAGGAAGAAAAAGTATCACTTTAACATTGTTATTAAGATTATTTAGTCTATTGCAACTTTCTTAAATATTACCTCTAGCAGATTAAGAGTTGTAACACCCGACCCATCTGCTCTAAACTCAATACTTGGATGGCTTAGTGCCAAACCCTCATACAGCTATCAGGTTGTTTGTCAGACTACATGATATGCTTCATAGTCTTCAATTTCAGAGCCTCAGTTAAAGCTGGTTTGGATTATATTTCAGGTTCCAGTGTATTTGCTTAAGCTTGTCAGCATCATATTATATATGTTTTAGACCCAATCTTCTCATTTGAGTCTATCTCTCCTTAATACATTTTTTCTTTTATTTTTTGGGGGACACAGATGATTCCAATTAATATCTGCTTTAGTTTATCTTAATAAATCCAGTTTACTGCTGTTGAGGAGTTTACTATCAAACCTACCCTATCACTGTGAGGCCCTAGTCCATCTCTTACCACTCTCAAAGCTTCAAACAATGCCATAGCTGTATTGGATGATAGCCACCCTTGCATTTCCCCTGAAATTTTGAATGACTCAAGACACAAACTTCAAGAGACAGGATGTAACTCTTTTTTTTTTAACCTGTATCAGGAGACTGGTATTAATTCTAAAAAGAACCACAGTAGAAGTAACATATTTTAGTAAAGAAATACGATTTTTGCTAGCATTATCTTGGTACAAGGAGACCTTTTGTACTATCCAGCTGGAAGAAGCAACTGCTGTTCTGCAACAAGGGTAACCCTGCAAACACTGAAAACATTTGGAAGCAAATTTCCATTGAGCAATGTGGTATTTAAATTTGGGTTTTGGTTGCCTTTTTTCTTCTCTTCTTGTACAACTCAGTACAACCCATCCAATCCAGTGGATGCCAGAGAGACTCTCACAGACTACAACAAAAAATGGTTTACTCCTCCAGGGACTCCAGGAATAATGGCCTAATAGATTTTGCTCAGCATGCATGTAAGCAAATTCTGGTTGACAATTTACATGTCCAAGTGAAAAGTGAGTGAAAGATTCTGTCCAATTCAGTTCGGCTTTAATCTTTAATATTTTTTTTTACTCTTAAGAGTCATGAACAGGACAACAAAAGCTACTTTGTAAAAACCTCAGCAAGGCTACAAGATTTCGCTCAGATAGAACAGCTTTCATTCCTATCATCAGGCTTTCTGTTTGCACTTTCAACTTTTTTCTAGGCCACATAAAACATTATTATCCCCATTTTATGCAGAAGAGAACTGAGGTGGAGTGCTGTAGAGACATTCGCCCAAGTCCTCACAGAAAACTATCTTCAGGACTGAGAAAACAGGTGGTAAAACTCAACTTTTCTCCAAGAAACATTTCTCTGCTGTTAATAAAATTTTGAAAATTGGCATCATGCACCATTCTTGATCTCATTTCCTGTTGGAAAAACACAGGCAAATGCTACTAGCAAAAGTTCTTGGAAAATTAATAAAACCGTAAATCAAATAAACTCCTGAAAAACAAACTGAGAAAAATCCTAGGAAGATTAAAGAAGCATGAGTTTGCAGAAAAAAAATAAATCTAAGAACAGCAGGTACTTTTCGGTTTTGCGGCAAATTGTTTATAGCCAGAAATGAAACTACTGTTGAACATCATAGAATATTATTATTGGATGCTGGATGCTGTGCTCACACTCATTGGATGGCATGCCCTGGCAGGCAGGTCTACGCAGCAGCCAGAAAGTTTCAATGCAGTGTGGATGCTAGCAAACACGAGCGTGAGGAGAGTGCAGAGTTGTTCAGGTACTCCCAGAGACACATACCACCCACACTGGAGTGCAAATCACACTGGTCTCGTCTGAAGCACCTAGACCCAAGCAAGCTTGGGAATGCTGTTGCCTGCTGGAGTCACCTTGACTGCGGAGTATGCGTACAGGGTAGCAAGGTCGCAGGACTCAGCTTGATGACAATGACTTGGAGCACTTGAGAAGCAGGATAATCGGGTCTGTCTAAGAGGCCGTTCCAAATTGGTCTGTGAAAACATAAGGCACACTTCACTTGGGATAATGTTAGGAGTGCGGGTGGTGTTCCCCGCTGATTTTTTTCAGAGCTGGTGTTGCATTAAGCTGTTCGTTTATAAATATAACAATTAGATAATAAAAATTTTGAAAAAGAGGTTTAGATGTAGATGAGTATTTGAATTGCTAGCACCAAAGAGAAGTGACTTTAATTTCTGTAAGAGTAGGGTCTGGCACCTAGAAAACCTGCATATAAATGGAATATAAAAACCATGGCCTGTCAAGTCCAAAACTATTTCTTGCCAAGATGATTGAGCTTAATGAAAAAAAGACCTTTTTTATAAGGTGCATTCAAACATAAATATTTAAATTATTATCCTAGTATCCAAAGGACTGAATATTTTTGAAGCTCAGACCACTTAATTCAATGCTATGTTTATAATTCTAATGTCTTGAATTTTATACATTTTTGCAATATCATAGGATTTCTTCACTAAAACTGCTTAAAAAATTAGAGATATAAATTTTCATCTTCAACTAAATATTGCAAATTCCATTGCTGCATAAATATTGTAAAAATGCACACCGCACAAACACAAGTAGGCACGATACTCCCAAAATAAAACTGTTACTTCCCAATCACAAAATAACACAAGAGTCAAAGGATAAATGTAAAATGTGGACTACGTAGTGGTAACGACAACACTGATTGCAGACTCCTCACTCTAATATTGTTGATCTCGTGAGTAGTCTTGGGAATTTGGTTCATTTTAACTAACTGTGGGGTAAAATGTATTCACGTAGCTCACAGTGGCAGTATTTTTCCCCAAGGATGTGAGGCAAAATACGCAGAAGTCATTGGAAAGACTGCAGTTGACTTTAATGAGCTCTGGGCTGGTTCCGCAGCACGTGAGGTATATTCACCAACATCAGACAACTTCAATCAACTTTGTAAAGACTATCTTTGGAGGAGTTATAGACCAAGATCTAAAACCCACTTCTAATTAATATGAAAGATTAAGACCTTACTGAAATGCATGCCAACAAAAGCCACATGCACAAAAAACCCTCCAAACCTCAAGAAGCTTTCAGTCTTCAGCTACCCAGTGGCTGGGGAGATCTGCAAGGTTCCCAAGTGATAACTGCCATCAAGCAGCACAACAAAAATGGGTTACCCTAGCAATTCTGTGACACATGAACACTCTCTTTTACAGGTGTCCCCTAAAGATCTATAGGTCTTTTGACATTTATTGACAAATGAAAGTGAAAATATGGTTGTCATGGTTAATAAATTTACTGTACCATAAATCTCCAGGTTATAGGTGGGAGAACGAAATGGCAAAAACCCAAATGGTTGAAACATCTATGTCACTTACCTCTGGGTTCACATTATCAACATTTTAGAGTAACAGTAGCTATGTTTCTGCTGTTAATGTTTAGCACCAAAATGGAGTTTCAGTTTTTCTATGTTGTAGCAATAGTTCTGTAAGAATTCACCTCCAGAATTTGCACTCCAGATATTTTTGGTTTCTTTAATTTTGCTATACCACTTACTTTTCAAAAATGCAATGACTGTGTCATGAGTATGATTTATGTATTGCTCTGAAGTTCGAGGATTTTTTTTTCCTTGGAGAACAGTAATACTTACAAGGTATTTAGTTAAACTAGATGGTAGCATATGACAAAAATACAAAAATACAGTAGGCAGTCAAGAAAATGTGCAAAATAGATTTCCTTGAAAGGAGGAAGATACTAGGATCAGTTCTAGTTCAATGCAAATCTTAGTAAGCAGGCAATCAAAAGCTGGCTCAGCTACTTTATGAGGAAATACATGTGTTAGTATATTGCACAATGAATTTTGTTTCAGAGAGGAATCACACCCCAGAAAAGTACTCAACAGAATTCTTCAATTTCCCTCCTATTTTGCCTCTGCAATATTGTTCAAATCTTCATGTAACCAACACTCATTCTGCTGTGTAAAGAAAGGTAATAGAGCAGAAAAGTGAACCTTCTCTTTGTCACTCAGTTATATCATGGCTCTGTCATAGGTGAACCTATATTTTACAGTCACATACTTCATGGTTAAAACATGTATCTTGGTGTTCTCCCAGACAACAGGTCACAAAGCAACCAAAAAACCTAAGCTGAAAGAAAGCAATTAATAAGTTGCCTAGCCTTCGCTGTCAGCCATTTATCCACGTGCTTAGTGTGCCATGTCAGAGCACCCCACAAAGATTAATGTAGTCTTTCACAGCCCTGTTCAGTGGATTCATTTTCTAAGCCCAGAAGCAATTCAAGAAAAAGCAAATTGCTAACACAATCAAGAAAGCTTGTCAGAGCTAAAAATTGAGCACAGGTCTCCCAGCCCCAGATGTGATGCCTCAATGATCCTCAAACACACCCCTTTCCTCATCGCAACATGAAAGATCCTGCAACATTCAACAAAAAGTAAAGTAAAATAAACAGCTACCCAAAACAAACTGGGGAAATCTTTCTGCCTTGTCCAACACCAGTAAGTTCTGCAGTAGGATTAATGCTACCACATAATAATGCATGGTGGTAGTGTCTCTTTTCTTCTCAGTTCTGAGTGCCACCACTGCGACTGGTAAACGTTGTGACGTACGTCTTTTCTGTTTAGTGATGACTCCCACTTCCCTTACCCCACCCCCTCTTCAAAAGTACAAAAAAAAAAAAAATCCAAAATGAACTGTTTCAAGTGCTATTGAAACAGGTATTAATTCAATTGAAACCAAGAAGTAACTGAGGAAGATTAAAGAGTCCTAAGGAAACAAGATTATTAGTGAACCCATACCTTGATCTGTCTTTCAGCATTCTCAGAATTGCCAGTTTAAATCTTGGACTTCACAGAGAGCTAACAGGCAGAAGGAATTCAAACTGGTCGTGTAGCAGCACACATAAAGCAACAGCCATGATGGTCAGACTCTGCTGTAATTAAAGCCAATGTCCATTTCGATGTTAGGAATAGTAGAGAAACAGCGCTCTGAAAGAGCTGCAATTCTGCACAGCGTGGTTATGTTTCCTCTAAAAGACGCAAGAAGACAGCTTGAGCAACCAAAACCTAGGCTGTGCTTAGGGAAAATGTCAATGATGAGAAAAGAACAATATTCAGAGTGACTTAATCTCATGACATGTTCTGCAGGGCTGGACTTTTCCGGTAAACATGAAGGCTGCAGTTGCTGTGCTAGCTCTGCACTACCAGAAGGTCTCTCTTGGGTTTCAGCTAGCAGTAGCACAGCTTTGGGAGTAGCACACCTCTGCCATGTGAAGCCCTACAACTAATCTAGGCTTCTTGTCTGACTAATAGAGAGAGATGGAGAAACTGAGCCCATCCCTAAAATACATCTCTGAAATAATAACGACAAGTTGCCCTCTGATCATTAGGTGTTTGTTGTTTTTTCTCTATGGTCTCTTGACAAAGTTGGAAGCATGGACAATGAGCTCAGATTGAGGCCTAATGTTCAGATGGCCAAAGTTAGGAATGGTGAAGCCTCTGTATTTTGGAACTGCAGAAGAGAAATCAGAAAACTTAAAAAAATTACCATCAAAATTCCGAGGCTTCGAAGCAATTGAATCAGGGCTTTAGTGCAGGATTTGGGCTGGTTGGGAGCACTGTGAAGGAATGAGGAATGAATAACATGGCCATGTTCATGGCACCAGATATTTTATGGATATAGCTAAGTTAAATTAAGACTTGGTAAAATCTTACTTTTCTCTTCTGTCAGCTAAAAATGATACAACTAGGACACAGTACTGGAACTGACCGCTCATAAAACATGTAGGAAGGAATGGGTTTTTTTGTATCCTGTCAGAATAATATCACCATGTGTTCAAGAGTGAAAGGAAGAACAAGAGTTCATTAATAGTTACTTTATTTTGTTAAAGATCTCAATTCACCTTATCCAGTACCCATTCCTATAAATGTTTGTTAGTACATCTTACCACACAATATTTCATTCTGTTAGCTTTTTAGCTGCCAAAACTCTTTAGTTTTATAGAATATGAATGACAAACCACTTAGCAAATAAGATGTACCTGCAACTATTTTAGACTAATTAATCATAAATCTTCATGTCTTCCTGCATTAATTTGAAAACAAGTACTCCATATAATAAATCACTATCAGAATAGGCTATCTAGTTCTCACACTTCTCTTTTCTCAGGAGATTTTGGGTTTTGAGAATACAGAACAAACTGTATGCCATTTTCTATTACTCTTAAAATTCAAATGAATTGGCGTTCTCTTAGAAGCCTAAAACTGATGGACCTGCAATTTGATTTTAGAGTCAGTTTTGGCCTGATGATGACAATTTTGTGCACTGGTACCCACTGTGCCAGAAATTTTCAAAGATTATTTTTATGTTTTTAATGACATTGAGTTGTTTTTATTAAGTTGTAAAATTGCACAATACTTAAATAACAAGTTCTTGATTCTGTCTGTCATTTCAAAGGAACAGAAAGAGAATATACTGTGTCTTATTGCACTTGTAATCATGCCTTTCAAGGTCTTCACAGATTTTCCTGCTGAACATGTGACACATTCCTTTTTAAAATTTTGCATGTATTTCAGACCAGAAATAACAGAAAAGAGAAGCTGAACAATTTTTTGTGCTAATGATGAACATTCTAAGCATTTTAGGATTCTTATGTTGATAATCTCTGTCTTTCACAACAGCTCTTTGTCACATCTTCCCTGTACCTGGGCTTTGGTACTTTGAGAAATGCAAATATGTTTAGAAATGCAACTACATGAAAATGCACAAAAGTTAGATGCTATGCTGCCATTTGGACAACTAATTCAATGCTTGTATAAATCCTGAGTTTATAACTCTTTGTACAAAAGACTTATAAAGGGAACGGTTTTATTATTCCATCTCACCTTGAGCTCAAAAATGTCAGAAAAATGTGTCATATATGTCCACATAAGGCAGCAAGATGAAAGGAAGAATTTAGGAGGCTTTTTAAAAATCTGAGACTGGAATGGGCCTTCTGGTGTATCTCATTCTCTCTCTGCAATTATAGGCAAATACATACCTAATCTCTTTCATACAGAAATTTTACGTTAATTAAATTAGGATTTGTGCCTTATCAGATTAGTATTTTTGCTATTCCTATTGGAAAGCTGTTCCATTGCATTAATCTTTTCATTGCTACCCATTGTCTTTTGATTTCCATTAAAATTATAATTATGGGTCATGTACATTCATTTGTTTCTGTTTACGTCAGTGAAAGCAGGAGAAACGAATGCTGATAACACACTAGATAACATGCTGGTAGTTTGGACACTTATGCTTGATCAGGCCAGGAACATCAAATTTTACGCTAACACTGTAGCCTCTGGGCTAACAACTTTACTAGGGCAGACATCCCCAGCTACCCGCCCCAGTTCCACTCCTACCAAATTCTGCCTAGGACTCTGTGTTGGAATCTGTGTTGTTGAAAGCTTTATTGAAGCTGGAATATTTCAGAGAAAAAAAAAACACCAAAACAACCCAAAACCTGTGGTTCTGATGAAGTACCACTTTCCAACACACATATAAACCATTTCAGTGGATAATTCCTGACCACTTTTATTACATAACTAAATGTTTTTAAAGGAACCTCAGAGAATAAGTGAAAAAGAGACCAGTTATGTTTTCTGAGAGACCTCCTGGTTTCCTGATTTTACTGTGGTTATATTCTCAAGTAGTATGCAGCATTCTATGGGCTATGATCTGCTGAAAGCAGATTGCTGAAAGCAATTCTGTTTACATGGTTATTTTTAGCCAAGTCCATATAAGCAAGTTCAAGCATTGCTGCCATCTTTTGATTGAAGTAGACTTAGCTCTCTAAGGGCCAAGGAAACATTGGGATCATAACTGAAAAATACATGCATTAGGCAAAGGAAGATTATTTGTGTTAAGGGGAAAGCACATCTCTTTTTAATGAGGAAGAGCCAGAGAACAGTAATGACCCTTTTAACCTTACACCCTAGCTTTAACCAGATCATGGGTTGGGTCTAGTGCTGACTTTTTCTCACATCACTTTCAGTCATCAAGTAAAAAAAATGAGAATATAATGGAGATATTTTCACCTGGGAGACTGGATTGGGTACCTGGAGATAAAAAAAATCTGCCCCTTTTCCAGAATTGCTCATAGTTACTTTTATCAAGAAGAGAAGTGCAAAAGCGTTGCGTGGGAAGAACTGTGACCCTGTGAGGTTAGGGCTAGGTCCCAAAAGCATAGTCCAAACCCAGAAGGCCTGGCGAGCTACTAGCGAAGTGATTAATTTATATGGAAGTTTCTAAGTCTTCACAGGCTGAAGATTATTTCCTCTTTGCTAAAGGTCAGCTTTTACACAACCTATTCGCAATGAGCTGCATTTAAGGCTGTGAACAGTAAAGTAGATACTCAGTGTGAACAATTCACTGAGACAACAAGCAACTTTCAACTTAACAGTTACAAAGGTCTTATGCAGTAAGTGCCCTTTAAACAAGCTTACACCATGATCAGAGAACGTCAGATTTGGGAGGAAGTTTATTTTTGCAAGCTGTTGAATGTGATAGGGTGTTTTTCTTTAAATCATAAATCTGCTGACTTTTGTGGAAGCTTTTGGAAACTATGAAACATGCAATTGTTTCAGTGAGGGGTTTGCTGAAAAATGTCTGATGGTTATCTTTAAATTATTAGTTTAACTAAACAAGAGAGGTTGAATAGCTGTTGCATAGATATTTTGCAGGGAAATACCTGTTTGTGTCTGCATCATCCATCTACACTTCCCAGCTCTCCTCAAAGCCCTCAAAAAAACCCCACCCAAAACAAAAAAAACCCAAACCTGCTCTGGGCCTTAGTGAGCTACTTGGATAACAGGAGGGGATTTAAATGCAGTAAAAAAAGATACTGTTAGGAATCTCTGGATGTACAGAGTTAACATAAGCCCCTTGCCTGGTCCAAAACCCATGCAGTGAGTGATAGCTTTGGCTCATCGCCAGACAAGCAATCTAGTGCTTCTCTCTGACTTCCAGCATCCCTTAAATGGTGACTGCAAGACCATAAGTGTCCTGAGCTTTTCATACTTCAATGGCAGTCTCATATAAAGGAAAAGTGGATTCAGACTGGAGGAGAAAGGGACAGAGAATCCAAAGGACATGTAGGACTTGGTTTGGTGTTTGTTTTTTTCCCCTGCATATTACAGGATTTCTCTTCAGTGTTATTGTTGGATTTTTTTTTTTCCCAAAGGGATAAAATTCATCTCACCAGAAAGAGTTAGTGGACAAAAATAATACAGCTTCTCAAATCCACATAAGTCCAAAGGGTTAAATTTTATCTTTACCTTGAATTATTCCTATTATCAACTAATCCAAAGAAATAACCACTAACCTACCCTTACCTGACATTAGCATGTCCGTGCTTTATAAGCATGAGCTTTGGCTCACAGCTCTTGTGGAACAGGCAAGCTGGTTTTATTCTCCTTTTTCTGACAGAGAAGCTAAAGCAAAAGGGGAATTGTGCACCTGCTAATAATCACCCAAAACAAATCACCCAAAAAAAGAAACATGTCAGGAGGAAAGGACAGCTGGAAAGAGAAAGGATAGTAAAGGTAAGAGAGTGGGTTTTGATCCACCTCCCTGAAAGTGTGGTAAGGACTCTGGATAAGCAGAGGAAAAGACATGTTGAAGTGGATTATCTCTAAATATTTTCAGAAAGCAGTCAGGTTGGGAAAACACATTTGGTTCTTTTCACACACACACATAAAAATCACGCTCAGTTCTGATTAAAGAAAAGGAGCATAAACTTGTATTTAATTTCAGAGTTTCCCCTTTTCTATACAGATGAAGATGATGCTTAACTATATTATAAATTCATCATAACACATGAGAAAACTCATTAAGTTAAGCATGCCAATGGTGGTTTCTGTAGGAAACAGCATGCAAGGAACCATATAACTATTATCATGCCTGATCACCTTCAAGCCTCTCGCCCAACCACGGCAGGCTCATGTGAGGAGGCTGGCAGTATCAGCCCTGGATAAGGACTGAATGGATGCCTCAAGATTTGTAGTGACAGGCTTTTACCTGTTTTGTCATCACACCTATAGCATTCAGTTACATCTAAATAAGGGTGGAAAAGAGCCTTCTCAATTCAAATCATCTGTTATTTCTTGGATATTTATTATTGCCATTTATAAACTGAAATAAGCAATTATTTCTAGTATCTTCTAATGTTATTCCCAAATGGTTTTTTCTCAACATTATTATTTTCAGTGTAGGCCAGCAAAGTAATTAAATGGGTATTCAATAAATCATTTTATAATGTGACCAAAACAATATATTGGAGTTAGTCAAGCTAGTTCCTATGAAGTGACCTAAAACTTTGTCCAGGATTTATAACTTATATAAATTGGCAGTGGTAGGAGTCAGCTGAAAAATATGAAACAATTGAATGCTTTTGTTAAAAATATTTAACACTGTATTTTTCATTTCTTTTAAACAATCATGGCTATAAATCTCCTGCAGGAGACATTATTTCCCACACAGTACAGAAGTTACCTCTGGGACTTCATTTTACTCCAGACAAAGCACGAATTCTTTTGCAGTATATGTGAATATCTGTGTGTGTGAGTGCTGCTTATAATGCAATAGATTATTTAGCCTCCTGCAGTTTACAAATAATAGATGGAAGTTCTCATTGCTCCACTACAATGGTAGCTTTCTGATATAGAGGAGTAAAACTATTTACAATGTGAAGTACGGGCCAGTGTTTCATTAATTACTTTTGTCAGACCAGGACCAGGAATATTTGTGTGTGTGTAAAAAAAAAAAGTACTATATCATATAGGGTGTCTTAATAATAAAATAAAATGATCCTAAAGGGTAAAGAGATTATGGCTGGACAACAGCTTTATTCAAGATAACGATATAATGCTACAGGTGTCAGATATAAGCCATCACAAAGAAATAAACAGCAAATTGTTCAGTTTTTACTGCCTCTCACTCACTGCCAGCTATGGCAAAGCTCCTTATTAAAAGATGGTATTATTTTGCTAAAGTCAAGGACTGGGTCGTGGGGTTCAGTTTCCTGCTCTGTCACAGGGTTAGTCGGTAACTTCGGTGTGTTTATCACAACCCCGGTAGTAAAACAGTGACATTAGCATTTCTTCCTCTCGTTCTCTTTTCTGTTTAGATTGACAGCTCCTCCCAGCAGATTCTCCCATAGAAATGACCTTCTGTTGTACATTAACATTACCATTTTTGCCCATTGGTGTGACCACTGTCTTATCACCTACCCTAGTCAGATAAAAACTTTCCCAGGACATTGCTGCAATAAAGAATTACAGAAATCATGAAGGCACAGCCATAAACCCAGGCAGGGAACAGCGCTGTGCTCCTTTCCTATTGGCCAGCAGAACCAACTGTTGAAACAGATGAAATGTAAACTGCAGCTCTGTCACACATACTTTCAAGATTTGATGTCCTGGTCAAAGAAGGATATGGATTTGTTTATACTAAAATAAAGACAAGAACAGTGACCTTGAAGATGAGATCAAGTATAAAGTGGCCTAAAATAACAAACAAAATGTATGTCATATCCACAAGATTTCATTTCTCAAGTTTATACATGAAATTCGTAAGCAATTTTGGAGAGGCTGAACCTACAAAATGGTATTGAGAATTGAGATGCTAAGAAACTCCCAGAGGAATTTTGGATGCTCAGCACCTTCTAGGATTGCTCTGATAGAAAAAAATTAAAAAATAAAAAAATCAGAATGGCCCATTAGATTATATCAAAGGGCTTAGTGCTAATGGCTGTATCCTGCTCTATCTTGATTTTAAGGCACTTATTTCTCAAGCAAGAAAGACTTACCCTCAGCTGAGGAGGGCAAAGCACTTAAACAAACTAGGCATACACACATCTGTTGGGACCTGATAGGATGCAGCCACGAGAGCTGAAGGAGGTGGCTGATGTTACTTGATTATCTTTCAAAGGTTATGGTGATTGGAAGAAGTTCCTGGGGAATGGAAAAAAATCAAATATCATCTCTATCTTCAACAAAGGCAAGAAGAAGGATCCAAGGAACTACACACTGGTCAGCCTCTTCTCCATCCCTGTGAAGGTGATGGAGCAAATAATCCAGCAAACCATTTTCAGACATGTGAAGGACATAAATGTTATCAGGAGCAGGCAGATGGATTTACAAAGGGGAAATCATGCATGACTAACCTGATAATAATCTAATACAATCTAGCCTAATACAATGAGGTGACTAGTTTGGTGGATGACAGGAGAGCAATGAATGTTGTTTACTTCGACTTCAGTAAGGCTTTTGGCACTCTCTTCTATAACATATGCATAGACAAACTGATGAAGTAACAGCTTAGATAAGTGGCAGTGAGGTGGAGTGAAAACTGGCTGAACAGCTATGCTTAGAAGAGTGTAATCAGACACAGAAAGTCCAGATGGAAACCAATCACTAATAGTGTATCTCAGGGGTCAATACTGTGTTCTTACCATTTAACCTCCTCTTTAATGACCTGGACAATCGGATAGAGAACACCCACAATGAACTTTCATTGTGATGAGATGATAAGAGAAGTAGAGGAGTGAGTGATATATGACATGGTTGTCTTGCAGTTCAGAGGGACCTAGACAGGCAGGAGAAACAGGCCAACAGGAATCTCATTAAAATCAATGCAGGGAAGTGCCAAGTGCTTCCTCCAAGGGGAGGAATAACCCCAGGCATCAGTGCATGGAATGAAGACAATTAAACCAGATTGCTTCTGAAGAGGGCCCAGTGGTAGGATGACAGGCAATGGGCACAAATTCAAACACAAGAAATTCCATCTTAATACAAGAAAACACTTTTTTACTGTGATGGTAATAAAATACTGGAATATGTTGTCTAGAGTTGCTGTGGCTCCATCCTTGGAGATACTGAAAATCTGGCTGAACATGGTCCTGGGCAACCTGCTCTAGGTGACCCTGCTTGAGTAGGGGTTTTGGGTGAGATGATCTGAAGAGGTCCTTTCCAACCTTAGTTATTCTGTGGCTCTATGATCCCAGATTAGATTGAATGAAAATCAATAAAGCCTCAAAACAACCAACCAGACAACGAAAAAACTTCAGATAATGGGGAAGAATAAGAAAATCCATGACAATACTTCTTACTTCTAAACTGTCTGTTAGACCCAGGTATGTAATGTCTAGTTATTTCCTGTAAATACTCGTCTGATATTTTTATAGTTGTTTTTTTCCAGCCAGCTTGGTTATATTACTTATATTTGGCTTCTAATTAAAATTGTGCATCTGAATTTCATTAGTGAAAATTTTAATCTCAAGCTTAAATACTAATGGAAAACAAATTTTAAATCTTGCTTCCACAAGCAGTTTCTCTAGAAACATAGGATCACAATTAGGTTTGCATAGTCAGGGATACACAAGTCTTAACAGATTGTGACCAGTCGTAATCCATAAACACAGCTTGATTTCCAGCCATTTAAGATTAAAACCGCTGACATGGAGAAAATAAAATTCAACCAAAGTAGAGATGGCTTTCTATGCCTTTAGGAAGGAACTCCATAGGAGCTGCTTTTATGTATTACTTATACCTTATAAAGCTGCAGACACATTAACTAATTAATGTCTGCTGCCATGCTAGGCACAAAGAAAACGTTCTTATACATACTATAGTACATTTGCCATACCTCCAAAAGTTAAGGGACTCACCCTGGTTATGCACAAAACAATGGCAAATCTGCACTAGGCATTCAGGAACGCTTAGTGTCTGGTCTAGTAACACAGACCTATTTCTTTTGAACTTCATCCATAAATCTGCTTTGTGATCACTGATTAATAAAGACTGGATTGCAATATTCATATCTGCATTGCTCTCAAATTCTTAACTATAATGTGAGTTTTAAGACCTTTCCAAACATCTACATTCACTACAAGGTATATTTTGAGTTAGGAAAAATTTTTTCCTGTAAAGAGAAAATTCCTATTTTCAAGACCTATGAGGCACTTACACGCTGATAAGATTTGTCCTAACCCTCTGCTCAGGAGTGTATTTGACCCTTGGTGAACTCACGGGTGTGTGTTATATATCAGAAGTCCCAAGTCTGTGTTGGATTCAATAAAAAGCCTTATCTCTTTTGAAATCAATGGCAACATAAAGACAGATACACATATTTTTTTAAGCAACACACATGTATTACTTAGAGAAAAATCACACTGAATCACATTTCAGAAAAATTGGAGAGAAGATGAATTGTTTTTTTTCAATGGAAAGTCCTTGAAATGAATGTGAATGGTATGACAAAGAGACCAACATATGAAAAGAAGCAGTGCATGGCAAGTTATTGAGACTTCTAGATCAAGGAGTGCAAGCTCTGTATCAGTCACTCCATAGCCTCTGCTTCAAGTGATACTGAAAGCCACAGTTTGTTGGATGTCTGCTTCATATTTCACATACTGTAAAAACTCAGGGTGCAGGGAACATGTCACAAGGAGAGAAGGGAACAGTGTTCAGGGATTTCACACTAGTTTTATGTTGATTTGATTTACACAAAGCAATATAAACCCAAATGTACTGCTCACAAGTTCACAAAAGAAATAAGCACTAAACTTGAACCACAGCTTTGTCAAAGACAGAAAAAAAATGACACAAGAGCACAGTAGTTTCCCAGTACAAAATGTTTGGAACTGAACTAGCAGTTTTTCAGAGATCTTATTTGTTTGCATTAGGTAATTTATTAGGTAATATCAGCAGTCCCAAAGTGTTGGATCACATGAGGGATTTTGAAGCAATTGCGCCATTCCAAACAGTGACTATACAGAAAGATATACACCTTCCATCTTGATAGAAGATTTTCTATGATGAGATGAAAGCAACAGACTGTAACACTCTCTAGATTTCTGGGTAGAAAAAGTGAACTTGTAGCACTGAGTCAGAATAATTAGCACTGAAATTTTTACTAAGATCAGTCTAGCAACCTGGTTTATTACCAATACACTTGTCCCATTCATTCCCAAATAGCATAGAATCTGCCTAGTGAAATAATACTCTAAAAAGATCAAGTTTTAAAATGTAGTCTTTAATTCACTTACCACATTTTTCATTTAAAAAAAGGGGAAAAAAGGAAAGTGGGAAATTAGGAAAGTGGACATGATTGCTCTATTTTGTGTAACTGAGTGCTCAGGCTGATGTATTACACAGCACAAAGAATTGGTTATAGTGATTTATCTTTACACAGAAAGAAGTAGTTAATCAGTACTGTTTATCTTGTTGGAAAGACCAGTTAATTGTACACTTAATTCTAAACCAACACAAACCTCTATTGTGTTCAGCTATAACAAAGTGCATAAAAAACACTTTACAAAGTTCAGGCAAAGACGTCAGCACAACCACAGAGGAGTTATGTGGAATAGATCTGAAAATCAGGGAAGCTGGGAGCAGAAGGCAGGACCTCATACTGCAGGCATAAGCATGTACTAAAGGCATGCTCTTTCCCGAGACCTTGTTATAGTCCGACTTCTAGTGGGCATAGCAGTATGGCTGGTCAGAACCGATATAAAGCTCAAAGAAATTTAAAATATATTATAGAAATTTGATTAATATATTTCCCACTGTCAGGCCAATATCTTGAACATGTGTGCTGCTTCATAAAGGAAATAAATGATACTTCAGGAAGTATCTTATGATCTTTTGCTTGTAAGTACCTAAAAAGGCACTATAAGAATTCTTTACTTACAGTGTGACTTCATCTTGCGGAATTGCATGTGTTAGAACTACATGGGTCAGATACAGATTGACCCACAACTAAATTTTTTTAAACCTTGAGTTCGGTTTTACTTGCTTTAATATGTTAATCACTTTTACTTATTTTTTAATGTACTTAGCCTTTTAATCTCAAAGATGCCAGTGTTTCTCTAATAATAATGCTTAACAACATCTCTTAGAAGGAGGCAGCTAAGTCTCCCAGTTCTACAGATCTGTAAACTTAAAGAAAGTGAAGACAGAGCCACATAACTAACAAGAAGCAGGGACTAACTCCTGCAGAGCTCAAAATGGACCCCAAGAACCAGATTTCTCAGTCTGAGTTCTAACACAATGACATTCAACTCTGGCAGTCTGCAAACTATTTCTAACGAATAAAAAATAGTCACAAGTAATTAAAAAAATATGCTGCTGTTTGGCCCAAATTCTTCAGGTTTCTACTTCCACCACCAACCTAAATTTTAAAAGTTGGCAGGTTGAAGAAGATTTAAAAAGTTAAGTCCTTTTTGACCTCAAAACCTACTATGTTTTTTATTTTAGATCATTGACATTTGTCTTCACAAAAAAGCTGAAGCCACTCTGTTGAGCTATTTGAGTTTAACTTCCAGGTTTTGCAAAAAAGTTTTCTTTTTAGGAGCACATATGAAGCCACAGATAAAGCTGAGGTAGCTAAAGACCTTCGATGCATGTAAAGATACATCTTCAGAATGACTAAGGTTATTGACCCGAAAAGAGATGAACACACTTTCAGACTGAATCTTGGTCAGTTGGTGAAAAACACAAGCATGATACAGTGTAACTTGTGATTGGAGGGACGTGGACTAAAGGATGCCCTATGTTTGTTTTCTCAGGTGAGCAGAGACAAGATCAATCTCTTACTGGGAAAGAAGGAGGGAAGGGTTGCAGTTCATTAGTGACCACAATTCTTGAAGTCTTGTGCCTATTTAAGCTTCCAGATGGTTGCACAAGCTGCACAAGTGTACTTACACATGGGGAATACTTTTACAACATTAAGCTAAGAGGCCTTAAACTTTGATCCTTTACTCTTGCTAAGATACTGCATAGGTCCATACGAATGTAATACACATCCCACTTAAGGTGTCTTTGAACCATCAAGATAGGACCAAGAGGACTAGAGGAAGAATCAGGCTCCAAATGTTAGCTTGGATTTTAATAAGCATTTAAGTCATTAAGGGTATATTACCCTGTAAGGAAAGGTGTGAATAGTTCATGGGAACACTCCCAAAAAGGGGTTGAACCAGGTACTTCAGTATCAATAACAATGTAGCCCTGGAAGCATAGAGTCAAGTTTCTTCGACAGGTTATGTAGGCTGTGCAGATCTCTAGATTACCAGTTCCAAAGTATTTGAGTTAAAGCCAGGTGACTCTAAACAGGATGCGTTTGCATCTCACTACAGTGCAGACACACTTAAGAGTATAGAGGAGAAACATAACCTTTACAATTCAGCATGTTCAAAGAAATGCAAAATCCCAAGGAACTATACTGGGGTCTTTCAAGGTGGAACTGTTGATGCCCTCACACTGTAGAAGCTTGTAAAAGAAAGCATGCAGGTCAAAGATCAGAAGAAAATCTCTGCCTATGTTAGCCTCAATGACAAATCCTCTAGCTCAAAGCCCCACTGAAATCATGGATAAATTAGATTGTTAAATTGAAATTACTGTTGGACATGGTGGTCAATTATTCCCCAGATTCCCAGTGGATTCAAGTTTTCCAGTGAAATTGTTATTTCTACAAAAGAGAAGTTAGAAATGTGCACTATGCCGTTTAAATGCTATTCAAATTGATGCCAAGAAAAACAGTTGTGCCTGGCTGCATTGGAGATAATTTGACAAGTTACCAAAAAGTTTTGCTGTATGCCCCAATTTATTGCTGTATATACAAAGCTATTCCTTAAACCAAAAGCTATGTTAAGCTATAACAAGTTTATATTTTATGCAGAAGAAGAAAAGGTGAGAAGAAAACAGTATATTTTTCAGTATTCAAGCATATGATGAGAAATTATATTCTACCAGAGCACAACCATTGGAATGCTTTTGTGGTAGAGAACTTTTTGGTTTGGTAACTTTTAAAGCCTGTAGGTCATCTGGAGACTGTTTCCAGCTCAGGAAGTTTTTGAGCATGTGGTTAGACCACAAAGTGATCTAAAATGCTTTAAGAAAATGTGGTTTCTTTTTCCTCCTAAATTTCTTTATGTCACATTTGTCAACAAACACATCACTGCCTAAATGCCATGTGATCCCACAGCAAACTGCCTTTGAGATCCTGCCTGCCAAGCTCATCTAAGACTCCCCTAAACCGCGTACTCTTCTTGGGGGTCAATGCATCCCCTATCATGAAGCTACATAAGCTTCCTTACCACAGTGTTATTAACCTGATGCTTCATGACATAAAGAAAGCAGGACATTGTTTCATGAAGCTCAAAATTGGTGAAAGACTCCTTAACTCTTCCACCAGCAGTGAGACAACCAGAATTGTTTCACAAATACATGCACAAGTAGAATATTTGGTACTGAAGTCAGTGAGAGAGGACTTTCTTTTTTATTCCTTGACTGAAACATCTGAATTGCTCTAGGAAAGCCTGTCAGTGGCGTATGGCGTTATAAAAAGCAGAAAGCAAGAAAGCCTTTCCTATGGTCTCAGAACAAGTTGGACTTCAGACACCTTCTATAGTCACTACCCCTGGTGAAAATCCATTTTGTTAACCTCAGCTACTCCAAAATTATGAGCAGGGCTTCACAATATTATGGGATTGAAAAATGGTAAGACTGTAAGAAAAAACATCATTGAATACTGAGGTCATGGAAGTCAGCATTGCTAGTGTTGATATTGCTTTCAGTCTAAAGGAAGGCAGGCAGAGTGAAGGAGTACATGTCCCTATTGGCCTGAACCATATGGTTCAGCTTCTGAGAAATTCTCTCCAATTAGTTCCTCTAATTTGAAAAAAAATCCCCAACATTCAAAACAAGTCATAGTTGAAACATAACATTAAAATTAGTGATGCTAATAAGATAAAACTTAGTGATTCTAAGCACAAATAAAATTTATTTCCAATAACAGATAATCAGAATAATGTTAATTTGTGTTTGCATATCTATTTATACCTATGAAGAGTTAGACTATCTGTTGCTTCTTGTAACAACTAAAATTAATGGTAGATTTACATTGTAAAATGTCACCTAATTCTCTCCGTAATAGAAATTTGGTTAGGAAGATATAAGTTACCAAATTAAGTTGTCCATACAATCCAAATATAGAGTAGTAAAATTTTGCTTGTTTGAAACAAAGAGACAATAAAACACCAACAATTCACAGAATCGGAAAATATAGGCATTGAGCACACAAATGTATTTTACATCTAGCCAGCTGTATAATAATTTGATGGATCCCAGATGCTGCAGAAAAGCAAGGCAAGAGCATAGCTATGCAACTTATTTGAAACAGATATATATTATTTAAATTTATGCCTGTAATAACAATGTGATGGACAGGGTATGAGTTTCAGACTGATTTTACTACATACACAAGAAACCGTAGTTCTGTCAGTAAGCTGCCCGACTGGTCAAAAATGAAAGGTACTCTGATATTTACTGTGAGAAAGTAGGACTTTCCCAGATAGCCTACAAGAAAAAAAAAAACAACCCACCTTTTTTCTTCCAAAATATATCAATATATCAATTACAAAGAGTCCTGAAGGGCGGGCTGAACTCTTGCATTCACTCAGGATGCTCTGAGAACTTTCACAGAGTAATCTTCACATTTGAGCTCTGTAAACAAATAAAATCCATAGATGACTTCAGACCTGACAGAGCTGCATATGCCGCAGCAAAAGGTATGAGGAAGGCCGGTCAAAGACTCATTCACACTGAAAGCCTAAGCTAGCAGCAACAAGGCAGGGCATAGTAAATGGGAACACGGAGAGTGGGAACGGGGAGGAACGAGCATCAGGCCTGTGAGAAGGGAAAGGCTCCTGGTTTTCTCAAGGTGACAAAACTCAGAGAGAGACATCTTTTCTCTGTCATCTTCTCTGGCTATAGCACAAAAAGAAGTTACAGAAAGACTAGGGTTTTCTAATATTTTATGTTTACCTGAAGTAATTTGTGGTGCAATCTCTTTGCCTGTAGAATGCTCTGCTACATGCAAAGTCCAGAAGTTTTATCAGGAAGTTGGAAAGGAAAGGGAAAGGGAGAAGGGATTTTGTGTTATGTCTCTGCACAGAGTCCATTGCTTTGTTTTTTAAACAGTTCAGAAGAAAAGCATACAGCTAGGGGAAATTTTGTTGAGTCTGTCTTATCTTCTGTTTCATATAGCTATAAAAATGAGGGTTCTTTTCTCCTTTGACCTATCTTATTAAATTAAATAATGTCATATGACAATAAATCTAATACCACATCTCATTTAGGACTCCACTAGTGGAACAGCATGCTTTTAGCTGTGCTTCCAGGCAGATACCTGCAGACTTGTCATTTCCTCAAGTGCAGTTCACAGATCTTCTCAAACTAGCTTCAGCCTCTTGCATCACATTTGGCACTGGAACAGCTACAGAAGTTGTTGCTCCCAGCCTCCCACTTGCTTCTCTGCCAGAGGTTACCACAATCCTCCCAACCAGGGTGAGGTTGAATGGGACATGCATTGAACTGCTGGATGGGACGTGCATTGAACTACTGGAGTGGAGTCCAGGGCCTATTAACTGAAAAATCACAAATTGTGTTGGTAAGTCAAAAAGCAAATTGCAGACACCCAGGAGCTGCTACATGCCACATTAAGATTTTCTTTAAAATCTTCTGGAAACCACTGATGCAAAGCAGTCACCTTGAAAACCAGTGGCTCAGGTAGAGTGCTCTTCATGCAGCTGAAGAGATGAAGAACTCAAATGCAGCTGCCAGCCTGCCTAAGGTGCTGGGTAAGTACCCAAGCATCTGGCACACACCAAGCTTTGCATCATCACCACTGTATTTCTTACACTACTATGGAGTTTAACTGGTTTAAAGCAGCACTGAATACAGGAACGTTGCAGAGTGATAGACAGAAAACTTAAAAACACAGAGGACATATAAAGTGTAGGTCTTAGAAAAAAAGGAGAGTAGAGACTACCTATGTCACACGGGAATTCAAGTGACCCATAAACACACTCAGTCACTTATCATGTTTCAAGGGGGATGGAAAGAGTAAAGGTGTTCCTTGGCAAGTTTCCACTTATTGCCCAAGCATCTACTGCTACTAAAGTGTAAAACACTGCAAATCTCCGCACATCGCCTCTTGCAGTGATGCCCAGCAATCAAAATCCCTCACTAACCTCTGTGTACCTTCCTAAGAGCTGTTCAAACTATGGATTATAAATTAAAAAAAAAAAAAGGATTAAATGTAGGAATGAAAATGTAGAGAACATAAAAAAAATCACCTGAAATATGGAAATACCAATGATTACTCATCATTGCTGCATTTTCTAGTTTACAGGGTTTGCCACAAAGTCTCTAGGTAGCTGCAGAAGTCGCCTTCAAAAGATACAGTTTATAGCCTGCACATATAAATTAAAGTATGTACCTGTGGGTTTATGTATATATAAGGTAATCTTGGGTAAGCCTTTAAGTCAAATGTGATACCAGGCAAAATACAGAAATTCTTCCATAATCCAGGACTCAATGATTCTTCCATTTTTTACAATTATTATTTTAGCTGGGGAAACTCGTATCATATGTTCTTGACTTAACTAATTAGACAGATTCATTAGTTACTTCACTTTGTTCCAAAAGGTACTCTGTACAACATTTCTAAAACCCCACCCTTTAAACGAAGCCTTTCTAGACAGAAACCTGCCTGCAGACTCACTCTTAAGCTGTCACAGGTGATTCTCTGCCACAGGGTCCGAAACCTCATTCACAGTGGTTATCACATCAGCAGGATTACATGTATTTGTTATGTTATACACGTGGTTATGTCTTTTGTAGACTGTGCAAATCCAACATTAAACCTTCGATGAGAAGTGAAGAAAAAAGACCTCTTCTCAGGTGAGAATGATAAAATAGATGGATTAGCTAAAAGGATTAGTGGCACTCTATTATATATCTTACTAGCCTAGTTTAAGGACTTATTCATGCTTTCTTCAAAAAAAATCTCTTTCCCTAGATTGTTAATTTTGAGGCTACATATGAAATCTTCAATAGACAGGAAAATATTTGCATATCATGCTCTGCTTTTACTGGAATTCTAGCTATGAAACATAAGACTTGGTTTAATTCAGGCAGTGCACAGACACTAACCTTACAGAGAATGAGTAAGCTGAAAGTTTAAGAATACAGTGTGGCGCTTTGACAGTTTTTTTTTATATTGTGGCATTTAGTTTAGTTCCATATATATGTAATTTTAAGGAGCTTTATTGTTGCAGAGTTGGATCCAGAATATATGGATTTTATGAGCCTGTCTGGACTATCCAAACAAAAAAATCCTTGTAGTAGGCAAGTTTAAGGCACTACTACTCATGAATTTTAATGAATAGCCCAGCATACATATGTAACACAACCCTGTGCTGAATGGACTCATAAGTATCTTAATGTGTTACCACTGGCTAAATTCTGAGGAAAGACGGAGTGGTTGAGACATGTGCTTTAGATCAGGATGATGTGCATTTTCTTCTCATGTCTACAGTAGCTTGTTCTGGCCACAGTATTGTGTGTAGAATACAGAGGACCAGGAAACCAAGATGGCCAAAAATCTAACTATATCTAGAGACTGTATTTCATAGACCTTTTTGCTTTCTGACCTCGTATTGTTAAATTTTAACTGAGCAATAACTGATGAAAATGTTCTTTTTTGGTGCTGCAGCCAAATGATCTCAAACGAAAACTAATGTCCATACACTGGATGTCCCATTCATCTACCTCTTTCAAATGCCATGTCATCTTTAGGTCTTTGGGATTCTTTCAACAGTAAAGCTCCAGCAAGTCAAATAAGTTAAAATCCCATTATTGTCTGTTTTGCAGGGTTTTATAAAGTACACAAGGACATATTTCTAGCATCTACAAAAATACTGTTTGTTATATATCCATGAAATTAGACATCTATGAAATACTAACCCCCAACTTAAACAGCTACTATTTTGTTACAGAAAAAGAGTGTTTTCTGCCTTCCTGAGCACCTCATTGTTTCCTTCCTACTCCTGCTCTCCCTTCCCTATCCCTAAAATCCTACCTCACCTATCACACATTTGGTTTTGGACTACTAAACCTGTGTGCATGCACACACATTTTCATTGTTCATAAAGGAATGATTTTCTTTACACGAGCAGGCCTGAGAATATTAAGAGTCTCTCTCAGCTGACCCTGTGTCCTGACTGTTGTGGCTTTTAGAGCATAGTCACCAGCCAAACTCAGAGATCATATTGTAATTTTATGAGGCTTAACGCTTTTCTCTTCCTGTCTGCAGCTGACATGTTCTCCTGAGCTACAGAAAATGCTGTATGAAGGTAAACCTGAGAAGAAAATAGGTCAAGTGCCAACATTTTTTAAAAGAATCAGAAAGAAGCACTCTGTCAGAATTTCCATGAAAAAATAAAAATCCAAACATACAAAAAAAGATCTTGGTCTGGTTTTATTCAGATTTCTCTGATTCTAATCCCACAGCAAAATATGCATATTTTGCTTTATTTCTGTTTGATCTGGGCCAAATGTATTTCAAGAACACACTTAATCAGACCATGTAGATTTCAGGCTCACAGTCGAATTAATCTGAATGGTCTGTCCTGGTTCCAGCCCACCATAGTGGTCTTTGGAGATGAATGAGCAATCAAGAAACAGGTTGCTGACTGAAGGCTGGAATTCAGGAGCCCTGCACAGTGGTACTGCTCACTGGATATGGCTAGGGTACGATCTGTCCCCTGCCTGGGACAGACAGGAACTCTGCATAAAAGAGTTCCCTTTCCATTCACTGGGATATCTCTTTTCTACTAGGAGAGTCAGCTACTGCTGCCAAACCAGATGCTGCCTCTGAGCAGTCTAAGCACGGCTTTGCCATGACAAAGAGCAGCACAATTTTGACAATCCATGTCCCCAACTACAAGGGAAAACAGGCCAGAAGGACCTGCCAAGGCAGACATTGCCAGTATTCTGTGGGACTCACCTGCACACCAAACACTTCCTTAGGGTCCAGGGATGGGACCTCTCAGGAGTTGCTTGTGAAAGTCTGCTTGAGATCACCCTCCTCATCGCTAAAGAAATATGTGTCTGTGGTCTTGATCATAAGAAGACTTGGGCATGCAGCTCACAGGGTGTGTAAAGCTGGCCACTCCTATCCACATCCTACAAAGGTGTGTCAAAAGCCAGTTGTCCCAGAAATGAGCAAAGAGTTTCCTGAACTAGCTGCAGTGAACTAGCTTGGGTGCAGTTAGTAGGCCAGTTTCAGCATTACACAACTCTCTGTGACTTTATTTATTCTTTTAAGACAATTCTTCTTATGTGGTTTCATCTCATCATTAACTGGTTTTGATTGCAAATCTCCTTGCAGCCGAATTTTCCTCTGAAAGCAAGGTCAGATACATATCTGACAAGTTGCTTATGCTTGCACAACCATAGAAATAAGCTGTTATGGTAGGGATCTAAGTCAGGCTACATATTTTAGGTGAAGGGGTAGGAAAGAGGATAAATATATCAGTAAGCTATCCACTGAACCCTAAGCACAGTGTAAATTAGTCTACATGGGCCGTTTGATCTCTCAGTGCCACTATCTGTCATGTTAATTATTGGGGAAAGACAAGAGAATGTATATGAAAGATGTCAGCAAAAAGTACTTTTTGTCTGCTATCAAGTGGGAGTAGAGTCTGAGGAAAACTTCAGGTGATACAGAGACAGCTTCCTGGACAAACCGCTCAAGGTTGCTAGGGAAATTAACTGAAAACAACACAGATGTAGGCTCAGTAAAATTGCCTTCACTTGGTGAGTAGGTTATTTTAAGTTTCTCAGGAGATTCCATTCCACTTAAATGTAGTGCGATAAGACATGTTCAATGATTCCCTGAGAGTGGTTGCGTCTGGAACAGTAACATACACTTCTCTTTCCTTCCCGGTTGGAGATTTGTGGTGCCTGCGACCTTCACTACAGATACATGCTCTGTGGGCAGAAAAGGGAGGAATGCGGCTGAGACATAGTGAGTTTACCTGAACAACAGGAGGAGATGAGTTCTGGCGTCGATGAGAATTACACAGTCGACTTTGCCGAAAGCCAGGTACGAAGAGAAGTGTATTTCCAGGGGGTTATGACAGAGGAAAAGGAACCATTCATGGCAATCACTAGTCCTTCCTCACATGAAGTTTCTAGCAGCTTAGCTGTCTCTGGTTAGAGGTGTCAGAGTCCAAACAGCTGTGGAGTGATTGACCGTGTTTTTCTGGAAAAGACACTTGGCTCACAAGCTGTGGGGCGATGCCCTGTAATGTCCCACCGCTGCCACCACTTCTGGCAGACTGGAAGCTATTTCCCTGAGACTGATTTTCTGGAGCTCAGACTGGCTCTGTTCATGTTGCTCCAAACTGTGTCACTGGAAGCTGACCTCTAGATCCTTTACAGGCTGCAGCTTCTGTCCCTGGCAGCAATCAATGCCTGGGGAAAGCTGGTTTAGGGGGAAACTTCATTCAGTATCGTTTATAAGTGAACGTGCTGAATGCAGAGTACAGCAGCTCTAGTCAGTCAGGTAATACAGCTACATTCCGTACCCCCCTTCAAAATCAGACTTTTATTTGCAGTGGGCTTTTTCACCACTGTAGCATAGAGGAAGGGTAGCGAAATGACGCATGTACTTACTGTTATACTTATCCGGATACAAAACTCTGTTACAGAAGACAGAATAGACCCAGACTTAGGAAGAGGAGGAAAGAAAACTGGTTTTATTTCCCTTTGTCTCTGTGAAAGCGCATATCAGACCCAAACAGGGCTAGAAGTGCAGTTTCAAGGGCCTAACAGGGTTTCTGACACTGAACCTGAGACTGAGAACAACTCCAGGGCATTATGAAGGTACTGGAGAAGGTGATATTAGGAGGAGACAACAGTGACACAAACAAGCTCTAAGTCAATAAGAAATGAAAGCATGCCCACTAGATACATTGCCTGAAAGATCACTACGTGGGGGAAAAGAGGTTGGTGGTGAAGACAAAACAAACAGGAGATGTCTGCCTAGCAATTCTGGCCTTACTGGAAATAGAAATTAATATGCCATTGCATTAATATGCCCCCTCTGCTGAGAGGACCTCTGCTGACAGGCCAGTTGCAGAGTGAAAACACACCAAGTTAAACATGAAACTTGACCAGAACAAAGAATCCAAAAGCCAACACCACTGCATTAGGGTCATCGACTAAATGTAACCACAAAAGGAATCACAAAAGGCGAAGGCACAAGCAGTGGGTGTTTATGTATACCTCCACGGGTGAGCTACAGGATAGCAGTGGAGACAAAACTGAAGACAAGTACAAAGCAGTGACAGACAGACAGCACCGCCCAGCCTGATCCACTATCAGGATTAATCAGAAAAAGCCTCAGCCATCTGCTGATGTATCACGAGAAAACCATGAGGTGAAATGCCCATATACCCAATCGAATGGAGGTAGCAGCTAGAAAATAAAAACAAGATATCACTCTTAGATCATTCCCAGCAAATCTACTCACTTTGCAAGTTCATTTGTTTAAAAGAAACCTAAGTCAATTAATCCTATACTCTTGAGTACATTTAGTTATAGAAGATGCCTCCAGCAGGCAATATCTATTAGCCTAGGTTAACTACAAAATTTTCCAAACAGAGGCCATGGTAGACAATCCAATCCATATGCACCCTTAGCTAACTCAAATTTGCTTTCCACCCTGCTGAACATTCAGCATGTACTGAATTTTACTTCTGCAATAAATCAAGGCAATTAAAAATAGTTAACAGTTGTGTTTACACGAGAACAAGAATTTTGAGATAATTATTCTGAAAGTTGGAAGTGGAACCAAGCAATCTGTCTAATTAGCTTTAAACTTACTCCTGCTTCTTGGAGTGAGATTGGAAAGGATTTGAAAGTTTTGAATTTCAGAAAGTGTTGCTCAAATACTTGAGCTTTAACACCAGTCTGAAAGTTCAATATGTGTCACAAACCACTGTAATAATAATGATGGTGATAATAAAACTTTGATAGCAGCCATCTGCCCATTCCAGACAGTTGAATCATTTCCAGTGCTCCTCCAGAGCCAGCTCTGACATGGATTTTTATACACTATATCACAGACAGTATATGCAGGGTCTGCAGTCAGGACCTTTCTGTAATGACGTCAAAGGGGTTGTGCAGCCAGCTTTTAAAATTGCTGCAGGCTTGTCCTAATGACATTAGGATATAACAAATGAGGAAAGGAAGATATGTATATCAACGTTACAATAACAAGCAAGGACAGCACACTTAGCTCTGGAGGCAGCACTTAGGTTACCCTCCATAGAGATACTCTCCAAAATTTGCGTCAGTGGAGGGGGTGGGGTGTGAATTCCATGACGAAGGGGCATAACTCAGTTGGAGGGCTTTTTAGTGTGAAGTCTGGAAAAAAGTAAAGAAAAAGGCATTGGATTGTTAAGACAGAACTTAAACAAGAAACTGTAGAGAGAAGAGACTTTAGCAAGACGTTTCAGTTGTCCGTTTGCAGAGATAAGAGTCAAGTATACTGTTAAGAACAGTCTATAAGACACAGCTAAGGAGTTTTTGCAAAAACAAACTAAAAATCTCAAAATACTCCTCACAAAGCACTCGCAGACTGCTGGCTGAGATGCACAATGCGTCTGTTTGTTTCAGCCCTGGTGATAATCTACATACGGTCACATCTACGGGTGACCACATCTGAGCTGGAGCTTTGCTGGTACACAAAAGAGGGACACCGTAGCCAGCTTGTTCCCGAGCATCCCCTAGAAGCCTAAAAGCTGCATGTCTTCTCTGATGCACCTGGATTTGTCAAACCTTTGTATAAACTGGGAAGCTCACATTAGGTATTTATAAAAAGGGATGCAAGAAAGCCCGTCTCTTAGCAGAGGGCAGGGAATCAGCAGAGTGTGAGGCCAGTTGCAGGTTTTACAGGAGTTAATTTAAACCAGGACAGGTTTTAGGGGGCTTTGATGGACAATTTTGTATTTTTAAAGTCCAAACAATTGGTTGACAGACTTGTGACGATAAACATATCTGTAGGCTCTGACAGGTGAAAAAAACCAGGCAAACATACTGGAGCTTTACCAGTACTTGTCAAATACAGTGTAGATGAGTTCCTAGTGCAAGCAGGTGCTCTGTTCATCGCATGAAATATAATTCGTGGAATGTTGCCATTTATACTCAGTAAATACTCATATTCATGTAAATGAGACTACTACTACTTGTAAGAAATATGTTAATAAATCCGTGTTATTTTCTTTACCTTTAAAACATCCTGTAATTTAGCCATTCGCACTAATAGCATAATGCGAACATTCAGTTTCCTAATGTCCCTATTTAGTTTTCCCTTTACATTTTCATTCTGCTTAGCAGTACTTTCAGTACTCCAGAAGTATCTCTCCAAATAGGTATAGAGTTTAGCATAATTAAACTTAACTAGAATTATCAAAAAGCTGAAGTTTCATTCCCTGTACCTTTACTTTTATCTTCTTTTCTTGACACCATTAAAAACTTTGCCAATGAGAAAAACCATTTAAGAGTTAAGTTTAGTAATATTTTCAATCCTTCCTTGCAACTATATCTAAATGTATCATAAAAAAAAGCTTTTAGAAGTACTTTTACTTACTAGGGATTGATAGTCTTGAAAGGAGCATTCTGGGGACATTTAAAGGTTATGGGTCTTTAGCCCTGAGGAATGAAGAGAGGCATTACTATATTTGAAGGTATGAAGTGTCTCCAGGTACTGTATTTCCAAATATGATACAGTAAGAAGTTTCAGAGAGAGAGACAGGAGACTGTGACTACTTCCCTGAGGTTAATTTAAGGGGGGGGAAAGAAATAATCTATCTTTTGGGGAAATTGTAACAGAGGAGATTGGCAGAGTGCAGCAGTGTGGGCTGGTAGCTCCCTGGGGGTCTGGGGCTGCAGGGTGTCCCTGAGCCAGCAGAGCAACCAAGGACCGCACACAGGGGCAGATGATGCTGAAATGGGTCCTGGGCTGTGTGCAGGGTGAGGGGAGCCCTGGGGAGTATGCAGGGGCCATTGGCTGCCCCAGGGCCCTGACACAAATACTTACATTCTCTTCCATAGCTCTGTTTTTATGGAAACCAGATTTGATACCAGTTAACATTGCAGAGAGATTATTCTACTGAAGGATATGACCCATGCTAAATAAAATGTGCACCCCCACAGCAGAGTGCAAACATTAATAAATACCTAACCCAAGTCAGGCTGTAGTACAGTGGGATAAACTTTGTGGAACTTAGATTGCTCACCTGACATTTCTGAGATTTGATCTGCATTCTTCCCTGCTAGTGTCTCTACCACACTCTTGCATTTCCCCTGCAGACTTTTCAATTTTACTTCTTTACTGTCCAAAAAAATCATGGTTAGATTTGTTACTTTTAGTCAAGTGTTGTGATCACCTCTGATTTTCTGGATAAGAACAACCATGTAACCTGATGGAAAGGTAATGTAAAAAGACCTGCAAAAATCAGAAAACAAATAAACAAACCCAAAGGCACAACTTTTCTGGGATCAAACTGCTGCAAGTGTTCTCCTGTCTCCCTCTGGTTTAGCTATTATCAGCTGTTCTTCATCTATAAACTCATCTCCTTTGAACACTTAGTAATGCTGGTGGCAGTGTTGCATGATAGAAGGCAAGTAGCAAAACATCTTCCTTGCCTTATGCCTTTTGTCTCTTTTGCCTGGTTTTAGTTCTATGATGTGCTAAGACAAGCTACTCAGGAAAGCCTTAAGCCCTCAGAGTCTGCAATTTTTTGGTAAGACAATAAACTTAGATTGCTTTCTGAGATAAACTAGAACAATGGCAATTTTTGTGGTAAGCAATGATTTTGAATAGAAAATAATTAAAAACCAAAACAAAACAGGTGAAGATATAAAAGCAGACAAACACAAACTAAAAATGTCAGACTTTGGGGTGAAGGTCTGAACTGTTTTTAGTTCTGGTGAAAGGTTATGCCAACATAAGAACTATTCCCACAGCTGTGTGGGGAAATGAAGAACAGCTGAGGATCGACAAACATAGTGTGCACTTGGTGCCACCGCTACATCAGGCCTGGGGACAGAATCACAGCTGGGCATAACAGACCAAAAAGTCTTCTGTTACAGCGTTTGTTCTGAATCTCTTCCAAGCCTTCGCTGAACTCAATAAAGTGTCAGAAAAGATGAGCAAATACTTCCATGATGATACTTCTACCAATTCTCTTAAAAAAAAGACTCACTTAATATTGGTCTCCAAGGACAGAGATAACCCAGCAACTGCAGTACAAAGAACTTAGCCAACTACTTGGCTGCTGGACTCAACACTCTACTGTCAGTTTTCCCAGATGTTCACAGTGTGTGTCTGAAGCTTTTGCTGTCTCAACTGCCCGACTTTTTTTTCTCAAAGAAAAGAGGGAAAGGAACTTAAGGGATTAGGAATTCTGAAGGGAGGAAACATCAGACCAGGAATATAAATACAGAAAGTGAATGATGCCTTTACTGACCTAAGAAACGTCAAAAAAACAGTATCACAAGTTTCAACTTTTTATTGTAACTTAGTGTATTGATGTTGTGTTCATTGTTCACTTGAAATACCCTAGATTCATTGCACAGAAGCCTAAGACTGTCTTACAGGATGTAACAGACTGGAAATTGAAGGTATATATTTGTTTCAAAATTTCTGGGGGGTGGGGGAGGAGGAAATTCTGATCTTTGAAATATCCCAAACTAAGCCTTTTAAGCCTTATGCATTACTCAGAAGTAATTTTTTTTCCCAAGTTAGAGAGAATGATTGGGATATTTGGGATATTGGGATATTTGACTACTCAGATCTTTGAATACTCAGGAATACCTTGAGAAAACATCTATAAATTTTTAGTAAATTTGTATAAAAGTGTAATTTTTGTACCTAAAAGCTATCTCTAATCATAATTTTCATAAATATTCATGTGATCAAATTCTGATTTCTCTTTTGGAATCCACTATCTGCTAGGATTAATTCCATAAAAGAAATAGAAGAATTCTAAAACCATGGATAATGTATAGAGATGGGATTGCTCAGACTACCTTATTCCACACGTGTCAACATGAGATAAGCAGATATTTTTATGTCCACACTTTTACTATGTCTCCAGAAAAGCATGTCTTCATAAATAATACTTGATAAAAAGCATAGCTTATTTCCCAATTTCAGAAACCCATTTATCATCTTCCACTATCCAGAAAAGAAATAAATATGAGAAATTAAACTCCCATCAGATGGAGTAATGAGAGTTTTAAGACAATCATTTATTTAAGAGCTTATATAGCTCTTTCGACATGCTGCAGCATTTTTCCATGTAAGAAACCAGTTTTGAACTCTCTTTTTGTTCACAGATCTTCAATAAACAACTTTTCTTTCAATTCAGTATCAACACCACATAGCTGGCACAACTTTGTATGCTAATCCATAATAGCAGGAATGATTCTGGTCTCATTATTTCTCCTTTTTTCATGTATCACTTTCTTCTCACTCCCCTGACCATTCATAAATTACTGCTGCTTTATTTTACTACTTTCTCTGAAAGTCATTGATTTAAAAGGTATTAAATAATTTAAAAAAAAAAACAAACAGATAAAAGAATCTTCCAGTATACAAAATGTAAGACAGAATTCAACTCGTGTAAACATAATGAAGCTTATTAAAGTAACTAAAGTTACTAAAGTAACCTTGGTTTAGTGGGCTGAAGAATCCCACAAAAGACAACAAAAGTCACCTAAAATACTTTTGCAAAACTTGTTCCAGCCTATAGAGCCATATAATTATGTTCCATTAATTGGACACAAATTTTTGCACAGTAGAATGCACGAGTTGTTCGTTTTACCAGGGGGCTTTTCTGTCATTTCATGGACCATTTCCAAAAGTAAGACAAAAAGTCTTTGTGTGTCTAAAGGTACAAGATTCATACCTTCCTTCTTTTATGATTTACCTTCACACTTCTAAAATACATTATAAACTGAGTCCACTCAGTAGCACCATTTAGGCTTTAAATGTCCTCACGAATCATAGACTTCATATCATAGAATCATAAAGGTTGGAAGAGACCTCAAGGATCATCTAATCCAACCATCCCTCTACCTCCTATTACCCACTAAACCATGTCCTTAAGTAACAAATCCAACCTTTCTTTAAACACCCCCACGGACAGTGACTCCACCACCTCCCTGGGCAGTCCGTTCCAAGGCCCAACCACTCTTTCCCAGAAGAAATTTCTCCTAATCTCCAACCTAAACCTTCCCTGGCGCAACTTGCAGCCATTCTCTCTTGTCCTCTCACTAGTTATCTGTGAGAAGAGGCTGACCCCCAGCTCGTCACAACTTCCTTTCAGGTAGTTGTAGAGGGCAATGAGGTCTCCCCTGAGCCTCCTCTTCTCCAGACTAAACAAGCCCAGTTTCCTCAGTCGCTCCCCATAAGACCTGTGCTCCAGCCCCTTCACCAGTTTCATTGCCCTTCTCTGGACATGCTCCAGGGCCTCGATGTCTTTCTTGTGGTGAGGGGCCCAAAACGGGACACAGTACTCGAGGTGCAGCCTCACCAGGGCTGAGTACAGTGGGACGATCACCTCCCTGCTCCTGCTGGCTACACTATTCCTGATACAGGCCAGGATGCCGTTGGCCTTCTTGGCCACCTGGGCACACTACCGGCTCATGTTCAGGTGAGTGTCAACCAACACCCCCAGGTCCTTTTCCTCCACACAGCTTTCCAGCCACCCCACCCCAAGCCCGCAGCGCTGCCTGGGGTTGTTGTGGCCAAAGTGCAAGACCTGGCACTAAGCCACATTGAACCTCATCCCATTGGCCTTATGTAGCTTTACATATGAATAACCTCATATGTAAACCTATTTTAATCCTATCTAATGTTAACAGTCTCAATGTGAGTCATCTAGGGCCCTTCAATACCTAAGAAAACATAGTAAGCTTGTCCAGGGAAGAATTCAGTTAAAAGCGAGATCAATGGCTGAGAAAGGATGAATGATCCTCTGGAGGGTCCCCTGGCTACAGTGCAATTTTAGATATGCAACTTAAACTAGACACCTTTAGCTCCCAGGCAGCTGAATCTAGATGAAATTAGTTACATCCACAGGATGTTTGGGGCACAGAGGGAAAAATACTACAACATCTAATTTTAGGCCCTTAACCTGAAGCAGTCGTAGTGTCAATGGAGCCTCCCATGAGCTTAGTTCTCAGAATTAGCACTGAAGACTTCACTGTCTACGTTGATGTCACTAAATTCAGACAATGTCTTATACAAGTGTACAATATGACATCTCTTAATTGAGAGTTCTTTCTGCATCACCAAAACCCAAAACAGGTCATATGTTAACACCTTTCAGAGGAGGCTTCTTGCCAAGATGTAGTGCTTTGCAATATCAGCTCCCAAAAGCTCAGCTAAACATCTCTCTGACTTCTAGGATGTACAGGGATATTTTCAGTTGCAGTACTAAACACAAAATAAGGAGTTAATTAAAAATAAAAAGGGTTCTATTACCAGTTTCAAAATTCTGAACAAAACTACAAAAAAGGGACATCATCATCACCATAAGGAGCTGTAGAATGATGGAGTAAGAAAATATTTCCAGAACAGGTAATCTTGAGAACTTTTGCCTATATGCTGGAGGAGGGGGCAATTCAGAATGACAAACTGGGTAACTGAAAGTGAGAAAACAAGACAATATTTCACAGGGCTAACTACATAACTCTGATCTTGTGCTGAAAAAGTGAACAGGAAGGAGGAAACGCTGGCTGAGTTCTGCCAAGAAGACACAGAGGCTGTCCTTGCCATTCAAGCTGTATGCCAACAGGGCCACCCTGCTTCGAAAAAGGCACGCAGTGTAACAAGATGGGCAATCAGAGCAAAAGCACAATTAATCTCTCTTTCCACGCTATTAAAAGCAAGCAGCCGTTGTCCAGTGCTGCGTACCACACTTCAAGAAAGAAATGGACCAAGTGAAGAGGCTCTGAACAGAACACCAAATATAAACATAAGTGAAGAAAATAGGACACATGATGGAAGGTTGAAGAAAATGGGATTGCTCTACTTAAGAAAACTGAACAGAACAAAACCAAACAACTGAGAGTAGACATAACAAAAATCTTCTGTTATAGAAAAAGCTGTAGAAAGGAAGAGAATTACTTTTTTTCATGGCTCTGGTTGATATGTTTAAACGACAGTGAAAAAAAGAAAACAATATTGGGAAAAACCATGAAGTAGCATATAACACTATCTGGGAAGTTTCCATCTTTGGAGGTCTTTAAAGAACAAGTTAGACAATATTGACAAGAGATGAGAAAACCAGATGCATGAGACAATCTCTTTCGTTCATCAAGTCATTTGAATTCCTCTGCTTTTATAGTTTTATATTATGTGATCGGAGTATCTGAACCATGAGTAGCAGGGGTGGTGAGGTAAGGTCAGCACAAGATTTTTCCCCACCTCCTCTGATGCTACTCACTAAACTGGGCAGTGCAACAAAACGCTATTCCTACCTAGCCTTGGTCAGGCACTGGTTTGGAGCTGGCAATATCGGGCTGACTGAATGAAACTGCAGCTCCCAGAGCTCATTGGTGAGGGCTGTTTTCCAGCATTATGGTGCTGGAATACATCACATACCATGAGAATAATTAATTTTATCAGAGTCAATCTGTAACTCATCTTTATCTCTTCACCAGCTATATTTCTTTAGTTGGTTCTGGAAGTACTTAAAAAAACTCAACATGGAACATATTGCCCTATATTATGATAAAATCCAGATGCATACCAGCTCCTTCTCCACACCTTTACTCTTGGGAAAAGAAGAGAGGGCCAGAATGGATATGCATAATGCTCCAGCCAGCTCTGAATGATCACTGCATCAGAACCCCAGGGTAAGCCATAAAGCACTCCTAAGCTTCAGTGATATAACATGGCTAGCCTGGTGTCGTACATTAGGTGGACGGCAGCTTTGGCATTTAGAGTCATGTTTCTGAACTCCTACTGTGCTTATCACCTGCAGTGAGTCAGTGGCAAAAATGTACATGCATTCTTTGAATCTGTCTTATGCAAAAGTCACTTGAGAAATACATGGACGTAACTATTTTGGGGGTTTATTTTTGTGTTTTCTTTGTTTAATGATTTTTCATATTATTTTGTTTAAAAGTTAATTCAAATATTTACTTGAAATTAAACAAAGAGGAGACAAAATATTGTATTACATGCTATTAGCAAGACAACTAGTGTACATGTTTTACTGTGCATGAATGAAGTTTACATAGAAGTATCCTTCATTGTATGAAAACATATCACATGTCAAAATCAAAAAGGTTAAAAAGCTAGTTGTAAATCTAATTTAATTTTGTCCTATAAAGACAAAAAAGGTTTCAGAAGGGTCCTTTCTTGGTGAACTTCCTGTCTTTATTATTTTTTCTTCCTTTCACATGGTCTAAATTCCACAGTCTTTAAAGAAGAAAATCCACTAATTTATAATTGGAAGCAAAAACATTAATAACTTTGGTCCCATGTTTGCAAAGGGGGGGATCTACTAATGTTTTCTGAGGACTCATAGGCATGCTATGATAAGGCTACATAAAACAGACTTCCATTATGGCATTACTCAGATGAACAGATCGCATATTAATTCTCAAAACACTTCATAGATGAAGTTTTGTGAAAAGAAAGATATGAGTAAGAAATCTGTTATCTGTATACTGTGTTTCCTAAAAGGCTACAGAGCGATTTTTTTCTCCCATCATAAGAAATCACTAATATGAAATATCCTTTTTTAAAAGCACATCATTAAATTAGAAACCATTTTAAGTAGCTGCATTCTCTGGTTTTGATTAAGGTGCACAGATGCAATAAAGATAAATCACCGATTTCTGGGGCTGAATTGTCAAGAATGAAACTGAGGGGACTTTCCTTCTATGGAGGTAACATTAATTGCTGGCAGTTAACGGAACAATTACAGGTTATTTTTGTTTTAATATAAAATTTGATTAAATGAGTTGATCCATATGCACTGTGTCATAATGTCATATAAACATCAATAAGCTCTTATAGAAATTCCATTTATGCACTGAGGTTTGTTGTAAGGGCTCATATGATTCAGCTTAGATACAGCTGCAGAGAATTTGATAGTTTTGCCTGGGTTTTTTAATCTTATATCAGGGAAAAGAGACCATTTTTCATTAACATTTTATAGACCGACTCTACTTTCAATATTCTACGTCCAAACTAATTTAACAAGCTAAGTTCAGAGGAACAATGTTAGTTCCTGCTAGGAACTAAGGTTAACACTTAGGAAGCCTCAGAAGTTAGTACAGGGCCACTGACAATTGATGGAGGATTCTCAGAACCACCAAAATCTTATTCTTACCAGCCCAGATGCCAGAAGTATTGCAGTTCACCCTTCCTCCCTCCCCCAACTTCTAGTAGATGCCTGAACCTAAGGGCTAAAGTAGGTCTTGCAAACAAACATATACCAGCAAGGGAGCTAATATCAGTCCCACCAAAGCAGTAAAGTGTCTGTACAGCTACTTGGATCCTAGAATGCCTGTGTAATTCTTTTTTTTTCTTTTCCTTTTTTTCTTTCATCAATTGTTAGCTCAACAGCAAAACATAAAAAGTCTGTCATCTTAGTCTCATGTTACATACTTTTCACACTTCCTTATCACCCAGGTTCCGACTGCCCTGACAACCCTATTTCTTCTTCCAGATATCTTTCTCAATATCTTTTTCTTTCTGTTGATCCCATCTTCTGTAAAGCCTACTGAAGGCATTAAGTGATAAATTGTTATATGTTATGCCTCTTTCCCTATTGTGCTTGAGAAGCATGACACAAATTGATGCAGTCAACAGCAAGTGAGTATGACCTTTGGAGTTATCACCTACATAATATATTTTTTAAAAAAAAATGAATAAGGTCCTCCTGTATTTCAGGTTGCTGCTGTAGCAGTAGGAAGAAGCAAAAACTACATTCGTTAATTCATTACCTTTTTCTGCAATAAGAGAAAACTCTCCTGTGCATACCAACAGAGCATCATAAATGGCCTCGTGTCCCTTTCTGCATATACCAAATAGCTTTCACCTATAGATTTTTATTTTTGAAAGCTGGAGGACTGAAAGATGGAGAGGGACTTTTTACAAAGGCATGTAGTGATAGGACAAAGGGTAATGGCCTTAAACTGAAGGAGGAAATATTTAGATTAAATATTAGGAAGAAATTCTCCACTGTGAGGGTGGTAAGGCACTGGAACAAGTTCCCCAGAGACACTGTGGATCCCCCATCCCTGGCAGTGTTCAAGGCCAGGTTGGATGGGCCTTTGGGCAACCTGGTGTAGTGGAGGGTGTCCCTGACCCTGGCAGGAGAGTTCAAGCTAGATGATCTTTAATGTCTGTACTGAGTCAGGCTGAGCTGGAGTTAATGTCCCCGTAGCAGCCCTTACAGTGCTGTGCATTGGTAGCAGCAAGGTGTTGATAACACACCAGTGTTTTGGCTACTGCCAAGCAGTGCCGGCACACATCAAGGCTGTGTCTCCAACCCTTCTTCCACCCCCTCAGCAGTAGGCTGGGGGTGGGCAAGATCCTGGGCAGGGACACAGCCAGGGCAGCTGACCCAGACTGGCCAAACGGATATTCCATACCATATGACATCTGCTCAGCAATGGGAAGCTGAGAGAGAGAGGGAGGAACGGAAGGCATTCGTTTTTTTCAACTTGTTATCTTCCTCGGTAACCACTATGCTTTTGGAAGCCCTGCTTCCCAGGACGTGGCCGGACATCGCCTGCTAATGGGAAGTAGAGAATAATCTTTTGTTTTTCCTTGCTTTTCACTATATTAAAACTGCCTTTATCTAAACCCACGACTCTGGAGTTGTCTTTTCCATCTTATTTTTTCCCTCTCCCCTCTCTGCCCTGCTGAGGAGGGGAGTGATAGAGCAGCTTAGTGGACACCTGGCATTTAGCCAAGGTGAAACCACTACAATGTCCCTTCAAACCCAAACCATTCTATGATTCTATGATAGATAATATAGCCATCTGTCAGTGTGCACTCACTTCTGCTGTGATCTTGCTATATATTGCTCAACACTTTGGACGTGTTCCTCCATCTCAGTAAACTCTCCAATAAGATTTAACAAGGTTGTATCAATAAGTGTTACAGGAACTTAACTTGGTTCAGCTTCACAGATTCTTGCAATTCTGAGTTGGTTTACTCTGCAAACACAAATGAAGTAAAATGACAACTTCACATCTTATTTTTACCTGTATCACAATTTTCAGACAGAACAGGGTTGAGACAACTGTTGTCTGGCTTGACCTATTCCAAGTTTAGCTCATCTGGGCTGACTCCAGTAGCTGGACAAGAGTAACTCTGCTGATTAATAAGTAAGCCTATTATGATATTATAATCCTTTTTAAACATCTGTGACTGACTCAGTTGATGAGACTGTTTCCGTGGAAGGGGTATGATGCAGTAGCAACAGTCAGGTTGCTTTTGGGAAATCCCTTGAACTTAGCAGAACTAAAGGCAGTCCTGATGTCAAATACAGCATATTCAGTAATTGTGACATGCAGATAGTTGAGAAACAGCAGAATCACAGAGTCATAGATTCTGAGAAACAGCAGAGGCTGTTGAAATGAATGTTAATGGTGACAATAAAAATCAGTTCAAGCTATTTTGTATAGAAACCTATAACACTCAGGAAATTCTTTCAGAAGAGGTCAGTGAATTTGATTCTTGACCATACCCCAAGGAAACACTGTGGTTATTGGTGGCTGGCACATTCAACTGTGACCATCATAACACTGATTCCAGAGCATCACATGGAAATTCTAGTCGATGTTTTTAGGTGCACTAAATCTGAATTTGCTACAGATAATGTAGCAAAAGCCAAAATAATCTGTTTATTTCCTGTAGGAACAGCAAAATAAAAGGCTTTTTTCATAACCAGACAGATCAGATTGCTGAGTTAAAAATTATTTCAACTCCATTCAGTTACTCTGTTGGCCAACTTCTTCTTCCCCACCCAGCCAAGGAGTCATGCCAAACTCTGGATAGATTGTTGGCAGCCATTTTCATGACATGGTTGGCTTGAAAAGGCATGGGAAGAATTCCAGCACTGAGAATTCAGCTGCAGGTGGAAGAGCACAATCTGGCATATGCAATGGCAGTCATCGCCACACATTGGCATTTATAATCTGTTTTTCTGGCTCACAAAAAGTTGTGAGATCATAAGCACTTAGTGTAACACTCAATTACTGCATACAAGCCACTCTATCACTGCATGCACAGCAATATGACTGAAGCTGTTGGCTTGTCTTTGAAGTAAATCCTTAGAAGTGGCAAGCCCTTAATCAGTTTGTATTTTGTTCAGTTGGTGTCAGCATTCCTCAATAGAAAGGAAAAGGTACTGCAATTCCATCTCTTAACGAATGGCCGAGAATGGCTCCAAAACCACAAAAAAGATGCAGAGCTAGTAATCAGCAACAGTCTCTGTTCATTGTAACGGATGAGTGTGGAGCTGGACAGCAGTTGCTTGGTATTTTCGAATGCTTCTATATGCTGGCAAATCTCTTTCTAAGGATATCCCTCACTAACAGGCAGTAAGACATTTGAATTATTGCTGACTTTTATGAAACAAAGTTGTTTTAGTAGTGATTAGAGAAGTAGAGGAGAAGGCTCACTTCCCTTGACCTGGTACCACTCTCCCCAATACGGCTCAGTAGACCTCCCTTCTTGTAAGAGCACACTGTTGGTTCGTGTCCAGTTTGTTGTTCACCAGGATCCACATGTCTTTTTTTTTATTTTTCTTTTTTGGGGGCTGGGGGGAGCTGCATTCCAGCCATTTGGCCTTCAACCTGTACAACTGCATTTTTTCCATCTAGGTGAAGGACTTAATTTTGCCTTTTTGAATTTATCTCCAGATGCATCCTTGCCCATTATTTTTTGCCACAGCACAAGAAAACAATATTGATTCATCTAGTTGCATATTCTTCCTTCTTAACTCAGAACACCTGATTTCTCAAATTCACCTAGCGCTTTTTGAGTCACTTGACAAGTTTAGGTTCATCTGCATCTACAATCAGCACACTACTGAAAGACGCTATGATGCTTATAATTCAAGCAAGCACTCCCTGAAGCTCTTGGTATAGTACAAATTCCAATTTGGAGATACCTGTTATAGGAAGTCTTCAAAAAAACCGTCTGGCATCACTGATGTCAATTATCACCCACGAGTAAGCCAGGCAAGATGCAGCAGTACTGGAAAGACTCTTCCTTCTGCAAATAGTGGATAGAGGAATGGTTCAAATGCTTTGCTCATGCAGTACTTGTGATTCCCACAAATCCCTATACTGCCATTAAGCTTATTAAATGTTGCTGTCAGTGTAGAGAGGTCTCTCTGTGTGACCAGTTAAAGAACTCTCTGTTCAGCAAGAGTCTCAAGGCCTTGCTTCTTCAGGTATAGAGGTGGGATATTGCTGGCCTTTACAGGTGGAATAGTGCTGGCAGTCCCTGACGGTCTCACAGTTGTCCAGAAAATGTTTCAGAGATTCGATTAACAGAAAACCTTGGAAAGATTCCTGATGAATTCCTCAGATTTTGATTCCCAAGAGCATGCACAAAATCCTACCCACAGGCTTTTGCATTAAATCACTGAAATAATGAAAGGCAACTTTTCATAGAAGGTACTAGCAAAATGTTCCTTTCATAACTAGTTACAATGTCAATAGCCTAACTTGATGCCATAGGAGGGGAGGGAATGCATCTTCACTGACAACAGTCATCCCAGAGCATCATCTTCTGTTTGCATCCATGTAAAAACACCCACCAGTTCAAACGTGTCAGAGTCTCCACGCCCTTCGGGTATTTGGAAAGGTCTAAAGATTTTCCACTTCATTGTCAAGGGAAATAGTTGTTGATTTGATACCTGCAGACAAAAATTTTTGCCATGGTCTTTTTGCTTCTATCTTCTATCTGTTGGCATTTGATTGGCAATCTGATGGACAGACTTGCCTTGTGGGGATTTTTTTGGTTGGTTTTTTTGGTTGTTTGTTTTGTTGTTTTTTTCATATATAGAAGTCAACATTTTTAAATCTATGTAAGGAGTGAGGATACTCATCTTATGTGTCCTACACCATTATGTTGATAAGCTCATAATGTTCTGGTGTGCTGGCAGGTGAAGATTATGCTTCACATTTTGAAACGCAGCATCATGTTTCTTCAGCATAAGTCATATTGGTACATGTTCAGGTTGACTCAGTGGTTAGGTCCTTTTGTCTGCAGTCAAATATCAGAGATTGATTTAGCAAAGTGATGACACTGAAATGCTTCGTCTTGATCTTAGTTTCAAAGTGCATGTTAAAATGCTTACCAACAAAACACAGCTCAGCAATAGAGGCAACAATACTTCCTAATTTTCATTTGTGAAATTGAAATCTGGACGATGAAAGATGGTGTAGACAATAAAGAAGCCTTCAGCAAGATTAAGATTTTGGTCTTAAGCACAGCAAGCCCACAGTGACAGTATAATGACAAATATCTTGGCTATACAACTATAGCCAATATATTAACTGGTGTTGCCTGTCTTGTTTGTTCCAAGATAACATGAGCGTGCTTGTGATTAAAATTCCCACAACACTGGCTGACTTAAGTCACACTTCTCAGCATGTTCCCACCAATGTCATATCAAGTTCTAGGTGGACGGTCATTCAGATCCCCTATAAAAGTTTTTTTCTCAGAAACCTTACCAGCTGTGCTCAAGACAATGTCCTCATATTTCTAAAGCTCATCCACACACTTCCCATAACCTGGAAACCTAGCATTGTGTGCAGCTAACAGCAAATAACCCTGTCTTATCACCAGCAATGTGACCAAGAGCACAGAGACAGGGCCCTCCTGTAACTCCACAACTGCTGCTGCCATGCCATGAGAGAGTGGAGGGACCTGAGTCTGGTCTGGTCTCTTCGCAGAGTGAGATACAGCATCCTGGGGGAAAAGGGCTGCATTCCCAGCAAGTTCACCAGATTCACAGGCCAGGGTACCCTCTTGTGCACACTGAAGGCTTCCCAGGCTTTTGGCTCCTCTTTATTGAGGCTACAAGTTAGCTGGGCTTCTCACAAGAACAGCATTATTTCTGTTTCATCTCGCTGGAGTGAAAACCAACAAAAATAAGTAATTATTCTGTAAAACAGAAAACAAAATATTTCCAGAAGAGCAAAGTGCTACTTTGGGTCAAACCGTAATGACCCTGGGTTTGTGGCAACTCACCAATGCAACCCAGAAACCCAGTTGACGTAGGAGTTGGTGGGATGCTTAGGGCCACACAGCCTAGAAACCAAACCCACTTGGTAGACAAAGGTCTAAAACCAGAAATCAGTCTTCCCCATGAAGATTTGCCAAAATGGGAGAGTACAGTGAGGAAATTACTTGCCAGGTTGCTTTCTGCCATCTCTAACAAAAAGATTGTTGGGACAGAAAGCATCTCAGGTGCTGTCCTTAGTGAGTTTCTAAATGCTATAATAGTAACAACAGAAGTTTTTAGTGTAGAAAAACCCAATACTTGGGCTTATGTCTAGACAAATAGAAATACCTAAAAAATTTTGTTTTGTTTTGTTTTTTTTTTAGAATTTTTAGAGGAGTAGGAAGGACTATTTTCATGTAATTTTGAAAACAGCAAGAAGGTAAGTCTGGATCTTATCTTGACTGCTGGCAATTGACCAAAATGCTTATTGTGATTAATACTTAACTTAAAAACTTAAGAACTTCAAAAGGGATATAAGTATTTGAAAACTAATGCTAAGTTATTACTGAAGTAAAATTGAGTTAACAACGAACAATCTTCAAGTCTTACTAGCACTTCAGTCCTTAAAAAGTCTTTCAGGTGAAAAGAACTTTAATTGCACTATGAAACAAAATGCACAGGAATTTGCTGACGTATTGAGTCATTTTATCTTTAAATGAAAATACTGAGATCTCGAAATGATCCAGCAAATAAATTATCTCTGATATGAAGAGTGATCCAAGAGAAGACCCTCATTATCCTTTAGAACCATAATTAAACTAAGCAAAATAAATGGGGCATGAGAGATATCACAGTGATTTTCATTGATATGCACCCTGCTCTGACACAAAATTACAGAGGCAGACTGAAATACAACTCAGAAGAACTAATTCCTGCTGAAGGACTGCTAAAGTTATGAGCTTTACAGCAGCTAAAATTTCATTTCACCTGTTTATCATGGACTATGACCTTAGCTCTTTCATTACATTCTCTTAACCTTCTCTGCATTAGTAATAATCATCTCCCTTCCCACAAAATATGGACCCTGTCTTCCTAGGATCATGAAACAGAGGCCAAGGAATAGGTGGCAGTCGGAGGACAAAGCAAAACCCCATAACCTCATGTTCTTTGCCCCAGGATGGGTCATATATTTCTTGATTAATTGTGAATTATACTGCTCAAACACCTCATCAATATATAAGAAATAAAACCAAGAAACTAGTTACAGTAGGCCAAACCCAGAACTCTAAATACAAATTCCTCCAGACTATTCAGACTCCAGTCCCTGAATGAGAAACCACTTTCATGGTTTTGGCCCTGGCCCCTGTGCAAACAATGTAGAGGCCCCTCTTCCAGTGAGGTTCAGCTGTTGCCAAAATCTTTAAGGAACAGTCTTCCACTTCCTAAGACTGAGATGAGTGATGAAATTTTCACAAAGGAGCAGCTGACCCACATTGCTCAAGATGAGGACCGTACCAGAAGATGAACATAAGGGATGGCACTCCCGTTCAGATAAGAAATCTCATCAAGAAGTTTGCCAAATTCATAAACTCATAAAGCAGAACCTGAGCCCTGGCCTTGACTTGGCCATGAAACCCAAATTCTGACCTATGTCTAATCCAGATTTCAGTGCTGCCCTTTGAATCTACCTTTACACAAAACATTCATCATTTTTGGTTAAGAGCGTAGGAACATAAGCTGTGCTATTTCTTTCTCTTGTACATAAAGTAACAAATAAGGAGAATGGGAAGAATGACAAATGTGTTCTGCCTATAAATATAATTCCTTAATTGCTTAACCTTCTTCAATTAATCCATCGCACAATTACAGTTTTCATTTCTTCACTATGAAGAATCCTTCTTAACTGCTACTCCAGAACTATGATTTAAACAACGCAGCACTAAGAATTTCCACGTGCAGCAAAACACAACCAATTATAATCAACACTGGCAAACTCTAATTTGACATTAGACATAATTAACTACATGAGAAATTACCTCTATAATAATATTCAACAGGAAGCAATGGTATCTTCAGTAACTCGTGATCAGTATTATGTGCAGACATAAAGTTCCTGTTGGCTCAATGATTAAGTACCTGACACAAAGGTCGGAAGTCCAGCTCCCAGACCACAGAGGCCTGGGATTTTTTGGGTAGCCCAAGTGTCAGTGGTAGCAAATTCTTGCAAGTGAAGACTCTTCTTCTGTCATCTCCTACTTCTGTAGAGCGTGAGAGCATTCAGGAGAGAGAACGGAATCCTAGGGGCAGACTGAGGAGAGCCTATGGCACAAAATAGACCTTTCATTTTGGTCTCCTAAGTACCTGATATAGGAGAGAAAGATTAATTCAAGTATGCTCTTGAAGTGTTGATAGCCTATCAACTTAACATCAGGAACTGATTTTTCTTTTTAGTAGTGAAAATTCTTCTCCAAGTTAAGGCCGTCTTCTGTCTTGCTTTACTTCTGACAGAATGGCTTAATCTTGTGTCTCTACACCTGAGGATATGGTCACTCAGAGGTACTTTGTTATAGCAGCTTAATGAATGACAGCTTCCCAGTCTAGCTCGGTGAAAAGAATGAAATAGATGAAATTGATTTTGTGGGGCAAATAGTCTCTCCTGGATCTGTATCTTCTCCTTGTTGTAATCTTATTTGTCCTCGTTATATTAACAGCAAGTCAGAGGTCTCAGTTGAAAAATATAACCACGAAATAGGAACTGTTAAATCAACTTTCTAAGCGTTGAAAACCCAGACCATCCTAATCAAATCTAATCAATATTTTTGTAGTTTGCAGGGTATCCAGGGCAAAGACAGAACAAATGAACAATTACATTAGACCAGGCAACAAAGAATGAAGGAGAAGGGATATAAATGGCAGTACTGAAATCTGACTTGCCAAATTTCACAATCGTGATTGCTTCAAAGAGTCGAGTGTGACAGAGTAAATTGATCCCATGTGGAAAGTCTGGTGACAGTACAAAGACATGAAAAAAACTTTCTGAATTTCATAAAATACATTGTAGTTCTTGGCATGCTCCATTTTTGTGTATCATTGATAATAGCATTTCTTCAAACTTGCATTCTGTGTCTTGAAAAACATTATCAGAAACCTTCAGAATGAAATCCTGGCCCCAGTAAGGTTAATTAAGTCATTCAGGCAGAATTCATATTTATAATCTTCTAATTTTCTGTTATCATGCATTCTTTTTCAAACTTTCCCTTTTCCATTTAGAAAGCTTTCTTAGGATAACAAAGCAAACATCCAGCGGATATAGAAACCTGACAAGGAATGAGCCTCCTTTTCTAAAAGTAATCCAGACCACTAAATTTTTCATTAATTAGTATTTCTCAGAAAGTTACTGAATAGTATCCCTGATGTTTCCAACACTTCAGTCTGAAACACCTCAATAACTACAAAATCAACTTTTCACATTTTTAAAAGCTAACGGCTCACAGCTTCTAGCTTTTATGCAGCCAAAGCTGACCAGAAATAAGCTGGACAAAAAATGAGTAAGGAAAACAAAGACAAGTTGCACGAGGAACCACTTCAGAAACCACAGATCAGAAAAAACAAGATAAAAATTTAAACTGCTGTAAAACTGTGCCCATCATTTCTTGATGAAGGCTTGTTGGGTTTTTTTACTGGCATTCCTAATCCTTCTAAGGTTAAAATACTCTCAGATAACACCATACGTATATGTGCTTATATCTTCAGTGTTACTACTGCAGGAAAAAGATAGTAAGTAATCCAAAAAGCATTTTCAACTCAGGACAATTCACTGGTAAGTAGACACATATTTGTGTAAGAGCAAATGTAGTGAAACAAAACATTGACAGAATCTTTAAAAATAACAGGTGACAAACATCACATTGCTCCTATAAAATGAAATCTCAACATTAATTTTACTCATAATATTACTTTACATCTGATCTGAGGAAAAAATGTATCACAAACCTGTGCATTTTCTGATCCAAATGTAAGGCCCATTTCCATGACCTTGCCTTCGATAATAAATACATAGCAACATGCATATTTAAAATAACAAATTAACAAGACACTTCACTGCACACACTTACATCCCTGGGGAGAAGATGAGAGAACAAACAACATGTGACAGATGTTAATCACATAGCTTAATGCACTATTGGAAGTGGGTCAGCAATAGCAAAGAAGAGCACACCATTGGAACCATAACAGGATGGAATGGAATTATAATAAATTATAAAGACCTATAATAGAATTTAAATATGAGTAATGAATTTGTTTTGTTTCTGTTATATGAGAAATTTAGTTTTGAACATAGATATTCTGTGAAAGGTAGTCTCTCTTATCTAGGCAGCTAACATCAGAATCAATATTTAGCTTTGGAGATAGCAATTAACTAGACATACTATATGTGGAGATGGTTAAGATCAATCAGGCAGGGAAAGTGAATAACAGCTTAATTGATCTTCTTAATTGCATTTTTCATACAAATGTCCTTTGTATGGTGATTTTCATAAAAGCATAGACCAAAACCAGGCAGTATCTTTTCCCAGGATAAGGAAGACCTTAACAAAGATAATTCTTTTTTTATATGATGATTTACTTTTAGCTTGCTTCTCACCTCTGTTTGCTATCTGTACCAACTATAACATTATGAAACGAATATGAAGTTGCAAATGCTCAGAACTCACCCTAATGACATTTTTTAATTAAGAGGGTGATCTACTTAGTAAATATTTTAATTAAAATTCCAGAGACAAGGGTTCATTCTTATTCACTACCAACTACCTCATATGCAACACTGAAACCCTTTGCAAAGGTATTAACAACAATAGGTGGCGGGGGGGTTAGAAGGATCCTGTTTTTCCTTCAAGAAATTTTAGTCAAAGTAGAATTTTATGCAGCACATTTTATGCTTACCAATCTCATCTCTACCATCGCAGTTATGTTATTTGAGATAACTGTTACTTTTGTTCCTTCAATTCAAGAGAGTTTATATTTTGGTTAACAATCTTGATTCAGGAACATTTTTTGTCTTGCCTCTTTGCAGTGAAGATAAAGTTCAAGTTCCTTATAAAATTCTGGATAACACGTTTTATTTCCTTTAATCCATTTTATTGTTTCTTAAATATAAGTTAACTGAACAAGAAGTGCTTCTATGTATTAAACTAATGCCTAGAATAACATGGCCATAACTGGGGCCTCAGATGACTGTAACAGAAATAAGAAACAATAATAAGTCCTTTGGAAGAGCCCTTCCTTTTGTAATCCGTCCTAAGGGGAAGGGATTGTGCAATTTAGAACATTTTATCCTACATTTCTGTAGGAATAGAAAAAAAATACATAATAGTGACACTGGCCTTCTAAAGTAATTTTGATTTGGCTGCAATTTCTCATAGGGTCTGCAGCACTAACATGACAAGATACAGATAAGTAAAGTCATGCAAAATTTGACCAAAACAAATCACAACAGTTCCAAACTTCTTCAAACAAATAACAAAAAATATTAACCAGGTCTAATTGCAAGATGACAGTAGAAAATAGCAATCTAAACATCTCAATTCAATAATAAAATATAAAAAGACACATGCATAACTTCACAAATTACGACTGCATTTTAGAAAGCTTTTTCTTTGGATAATTGATCAACTGGAGACTTAAAAATTAAACAAATCTTCCATCATATAGCATCCCTTTAATTTGTATGTATACAAACCGCTGTAACTGAAGCAAAAGACAAAGAATGCAGGTAATAGTAGAGCTTATTTTATTGCTGAGTCCTGTCTCAGTGAAAAGTACGACTATTTGCAATCACATGCCTAAATCTTTTTCCAGGCAGTACTTTCTGCAGCAATAGGCCATGTGCTGTTGTTTTCCTCTATATGCTTAAAGTACCATAATTTAGGAATAATCTGACACTCATCTTGAAACAGATGAGTTTTATCAGTAACATAAAATTGAGAGGATCAATGCTTCACAGGGCCATTTAAGGCCAAGAGACCTATGGAGGTCTTTTGGTCCAACATTCTGCTGAAAACACAGTTGATATCACTGCTAAGTCAAGTTCATGAAGACCTTGCCCACAACCCCTCTGGGAAACCTGGCTTAAAGCTCAACCATCCTCATTGCACATTTCCTTTTTTTTTCATTTAAGTCAGAATTTCCCTTGCTGCCACTTGTGACAGCTGCCACTTGTCCTTCTCCTGTACACCTCTCAGAAGAGTCTGGCCTCATCTTCTCTGTCACCCTGTGATATCTAGGTTGATAAAGTGGGCTACTAGATTCCCCTAACCTTCTTCTCTCCAGACTGAATAAACCCGGTTCCCTGAGCCGTCCTTTATGCGTCAGACTCCTAACCATCTAAGCAGTCTTCTGGTAGACTGGCTCCAGTTTATTAATATCTTTTTTACATGGTGGGATTCTAAGCAGGATGTGGTGCTTCAGATGTGGCTGTACAAGTTCCAGAGGGCTGTAAGCACTCCCCAACATAATGTCCAAGCAGTCTTCCTAAGACGACTTTAAATCTGAAGACTTTTACACAAGTGTTTAATTTTGCACAAGGTTAAAATGCTAAGTTAATTAGGTTTGTCCACAAGTATCAATTCAGCCTTGCCCCTCAAATACTTTTAAAATCTGTCCATGAGGACAACTGGGCACAGCTCCCCACCTTCCCAGGAGAAAAGAACTCCAAGGGGATGAGAAAGCTCAGGGGTTTTATCTAAGAATTGATGTATAATTGAAAGTGTTTAGTCTCCATGGTGCAGACCTCACAGAAGTGTAATAGCGCAAAGCATGCACAGGTCTCAGACTGTGTGGAAGGTACACCAGGTGCTCGTAGACCGGAGGAGCTAAAGAGTCAAAGAGTTCTTTGGGCAGCAGCTGCTTTGCTCTGCCATATTTGAAGTGTCAGTCCCCCCAAAGGCAAGGAATACTGTAAGTAATGAACAGGAAACAGCGCTGCTTGTATTGGCTATGTAGCAAGTCTATGTTTTGCTGGAATGGTTTTGAAAGGTAGAACAAAAACAAAAGAAGACAGAGGGGTGGGGGACGGGAGCAGGAGGGAAAAAAATACTGTTCATCTTGCAAAATTACCAAGTTGTTTCAGACAGCTTCTCACTAACAGGGCAGCTACTGGTCTTCCCCAGTCTAAACACAATGAGACTGTTTTCAGTTTTAAGCTTGAACAGAGATGAGAGTGGCAGGGTCTCCTGCACAGGCTGCCCTGGGGAGAGAGGAAAGGGCCTGTGCCACAAAAGCACCTTGCTCTGGTAGCAGAGTTCCTGCAGGAGGGTAGCCTATCCAAAAAGCCTCAGATCATTTGTTATATGTCTCTTGATTGTTAAATAAAACCTTCAAAGATGTCTTGTACATTCAGGATTTTGTGCTTCATGGTTTGACTTTATGCATTATAAAAGGTATTGAAGAAGAAGAAACCTTTCTTTTGAAATTGAGTCCCCAATCTCTCCTGTCATGACTCAGTTAAGTATTCACTATGTAGCTGTCTATATCATTTAAATCTTTGGTGTCTTTTATTTTGTATCAGAGTTTTGAAGTAGATTGAAACTACTCATATTTGTCTCAGTAACTCTTCAGAAAAATGTCAAAACAAAATGTGCTGAAACTCAAGAGGGATTATAAACACACAGTGAGATGAGATAGGGACTATCTTGAGCTTTAACTGTCATATGCCAAAAATTATTTTCTAGTGGGTTTGAAATATGCTACTTCTTTTAGTCCAAGACTGAACTGAGGAAGGTATTAGTGTCAGAAGAGCTCAGATTGTTTAATTGCAGTACTCTGTGGGGTTCATAAAGGGAGAGAACGCAACCATTAGCAATAAGCCTTAACACAAAACCTCAGATTCTAGCAGGCCAGATTCTGGAGGGCAGGTTAAAATGAAAACAAATTTTGTATCCAAGCATAGCACTGACAGTGCGGACTTCAAAGAGAAGGATTTTTAATGTTGCACATGCCAAGTCCCTCATCTGCCAGTATCAGAGTGGATGCAAGCTGTCAAGTGCCAATCTTACTAGTAGTGGGTTATTAAATTACTGTAGTCCAAAACTTAGAATATTATTTGCCTCTCTTGAAGAAGGTGCTTAGAATGTTTGGGCTGGCATTCACTTATTCTGCTTGTATTCACACACCTACGTGAATACGAGACAGAACACAGCTCCCATGGAAAATTCCCTGAGTAAAAATCCTGGAAGAGATTGTCACTAGCTCCAACACTTCAGGTTAGGTTATGAGAGTAGCTGAACCATGTCTGTCTTGCAATAAAGTACATTTTCATTACTTTATCAGGGTAATTGCATAAATCGCTTTCTTTAAAAAGACATTAAAAAGAAAAGCCCTTGTGGAAGACTAATTGCGATTATAAACACACTAGCTGAGCAATTTGGAGGAAGGAGATGTAACGGTGGAGAAGCATTCCAAGAGTAGATAATTTAGGTGGCAATCAGAGTGATTAAGTGCAAAAAAGAATCACCCAAGAAGAAATAACTTCTATCGCTGTCTCGCTCAATATTAAACAAGGAATTCAGGATGAAAATCAAGTGGTTCTAGAAGACAAAGAATATTTTTACTGATACCAATTTTTCAACCAATAAAGATAGTACCCTCTGTCTTTTTTTATTCTAGCATTTTTATGAGTGGTGTTGGTAGAGCTATTCTGTAAGTGGGTTTCTATCAACAGTCTCAAGTAGTTCAAGAAACAACGCTCAGCAAATCAATAATAATAGAGGCTGGAGAGAGAAACAAGACCTTGAGATTTCAGTGTGGAAATGAACTAGAAAACAACCTCAAAACAGTATGTCTGAGGTGACAGCAGGTGATTTATTCACAGGTCTTGAGAACCTGTTTGCAACAGGAAATCATGGTGGGAGGGAGCTGATAAAGTGAGGGGCATACTGAGCTGGGAATCATAACCTTGATGGTAAAAGCACTTAGTGGTTTTGCTTGAGTACATTCAAATCTCTTCTGTTCTCAGAACAGCAGAATTTGTGGAAACAGTGAAAATATGTTTTTATTGAATTTGCCAATTCGTAAGAACCCATGAGAACCACAGCTTCTCATTTTATGTATTAACAGTCAATATTTCTACCATACCTTAAACATTTCCCTTTTGCATCAAAATACCATGTAAATTTACCTACCACCTAATGATTAATCTCTTCTGAGCTAACTTTGTTAGGTGTTGTGAGCAATTGTCCTGCTATTCTTTTATCATATGATCCTCTTTCTTATTATATATGAAATGATTTTTTCTTAAGAATTGTTTTCTAATTTCCCCTCAAAAAAGATCAAGAGAATTGTCTGCAGTTAAAGTAGATAAAACTGCTGTAGCTTTAAACAAACTAGCTTAAGTACTGAAAATGTAAATACTTGGTAGAAATAAATCATCAGTAGTAACTGCACATTAATGGTTATCCAGAGTTTCAAAAGGTGGAACCACTAAATAACAATAATATGCTTTTTAAAATATGCTTTCAAGTTAAAAGGAAAAAAAGTTATCACAATATGTGGCTGGAGTACCATGACATCAATAAACACACTACAAACTTACCTGGATAGTCTACAGATGAAGGTACTAGTCCAGGTTCACAAAAGTGACTGCATTAGCATCTAACCTGTGATAAACCGTTCTGTATAGCCACTAGGCTTCAATTTTTCTTCTTAGTACCTCTCTAGCCTAAGACAGCAAGATTATGGAAAGAAAGATTTGAGCATGGGACTTCATCCATCCGTCCATCTACCTAGCTATCTGACGTTAAAGAAACAATAAGATCAGCTGTATTCTGAGGCCATCTAGTTTCCATTGCCAGAAAAAGATGTTTACACAAGTGTTCTTCATGAATCAAATCACCATGGAAACACAGAGATGTAATCAGAAAAAAAAGACAACCGGATCCCATCAGATTTTTGATCAGTAGCAAACCCATCAGACTGCTTTCTTTCTCTTTCTCTTTTGTTTCCTCTAAGAAGATTGAGTATTTTTGCTCTCTCCTCCACCTCATGCTCTGAGAACAGAAGCTCCTCTACAGAACCTAAAGCACTTCACAATATTTTTAGAGCTGTAAAATTCAATTAGGAGTCCAAATTCTTCTAACCTCACTTAACTGGCAATATCCAGTGGCTTCTGTAGGGCTGCTAATACAGGTAAATTGAACATGCTCTTGGGCTACAGTATACTTCTTACTCTTATATAGAGTACTTCATACTTCTTCTTGTATAAGATTACGTCTTCAGAGACTTTTCTGTACCTGTAGGTACTCTTTGCTTACTCACATTCTGTGTTAATTCATGCAAAGCCCTTGAGTCAAGTCACTAAGGCAAATTCTGCAGAAAAAAATAAAGGCTAGCAGCAAGAGTCTGCAAAGAGACACAGCATACTCACAGGAGAAGCTCTTCAAACAAAGATCTAGATTTTGTATGGCCTTTCTTTCATCCAGTCCCTCATATGTCCTTTCCAGGAAGATAACAGTAATTCTACATCCTGAAACTGCACATTGGTGAAATATCTGGAAGTCTCTGGAACTCCTGAGGAGAGCAGTCCCTGCCAAAGGGTGGTGTGGCACCAACTGGAGAGCATGGACTTGACTATGACACCCTGAAATTTCACTTGAATCCCAACCTATAGAGTCATTACTCAGTTTCCATAGGTGAGTCTAATCTGTGCTCAGCTGGAAACTGGCAAAAGGTATTGGATCTAGACTTGGGCTCTTTGGACTTCAGGAGTCCTTAAGTCCACTACTACTACTAGTGAAATATACAGAGGGCTCATCAGAGAAAATAATGCATAATTTGGCTTTACATTTTTAATGAGCTCAATAAGGAAAAATAATACAATACCAGTTTAAACTGTACTGTTTGACCAACTCGGTTGCTGACCTCATATAATTTCTTCTGTGGGCAGACTTCACTGACAACCTCCATGTGAAAACTGAATGACAGAGATAAGAATCACATAACTGAAAAGCAAATATCTAGACTTTGGCCGCAGTTTGTTTTATTTTAATATAGTTATTGCATAATTGCTTGCAAGTATCTTTTGTGTTGTCACAGCTCTAAGATTTCCAGCTCTAAGCCCCATCCCTGGAAGAGTTCAAGGCCAGGTTGGATAAGGCTTTGGGCAACCTGGTCTAGTGGAGGGTGTCCCTGTCCATGGCAGGGGAGTTGGAACTAGATGATCTTTGAGGTCCCTTCCAACCCAAACCGTTCTATGATTCGATGATTTATATCACCCTAGTTAGCTAAAATTCATAAGATACAAAATGCTAATAAAAACTGATAACAATAAGAACAAAAAATAATTCTGGGGGAAAAAAGTTGATTTGTAGACACTGATCCTATTGATCAATATCACTGTGTGATATGCTAGTATTCAACAAATGTGCAAATATGACACAGTCAGAAAATGGCAGGTTTATTTTTATAGCAATGATAGCTTCTGTAAGGGGGTCCAAAACTCTTGTGTCTCTGCTCACAAATGAACTCCATTACCTGAGTCCCAAGTGGAGAGAAGTATAGTCTAGTGATGCGGAGCAAAATGTCCTTCCCCTCCTTTTCAGATATAAGATTCTTGCTGTTCTCCATCTTCTCTGCCTGCTGATATGAAATGCGCTGGGTGCTTTTCAGTTCATTCAGAAGTACTGACTCTTCCTTTGGATGTTAGAGATGGAGTCGGTGCACCTTGGACTCTCTTGGAAGAGTTGGATGTCTGAGGCTTTTTGAGTAACTCCCTCTGTGGACTTGTGTCTGAATGCCAAACAAAGTGTACTGAAGATAAGGCTGCAAATAAACAACTTGAATCTTTTGGCACCAGCAATGACAATTTCTGTTTAGTATGGCTTTTTGAAGACGAGAGAGCTTCTCCATGTTGGGCTTTTGAACAAATTCTGTAACCATTATATGCAAAATAAAATCATTAAATCTTTATTTTAGACTAATGCTAGAAGATTCCAGCTTTCACCTATGTCCATTTGTGACATAATTTATTGAGGTGGAAGCCATCAAGGGTGCAAGGGGTGTAATTAATTTTAGAAAAAGTCTAATAAAGTTACAACCACATGTTTAGCCAAGCTCAGATGGCCTAATGGTAATAAAATAAAATTAAAATGTTCTGTGATTGAAAAGCTCTGCTATAATTTTAAGAACACCAAAGTGGAGAAATCTGAGATGTATCTCCCACAGCTGCAGGAACTCAGTTATATGATACACGTGATTACACTGTGCCTTGGACAGGGGAACACAACTCCCACTGAAGCCAACTGTGCTACATTTTCCATCTCTGTGTGTGATAGGTCAGATTCTCAACTGATATAAATCAACCAATTCCATTAAAGCCAGTGACAAGCTGGACTGATTTACACCAACAGAATATTTGGTCTGATCTCTTTCCTGTCTTGCAGAAACTGCATGGCCAACTTATAACAGCTCTTAGAAACCAATTGCCTTTGTGCCTTTACCTTCCAGACACTGCAATAACAGGGTCACATAGTCCCTCTGCCCATGCAGGTAATGGGGCAACATATCTTCTTGAAAAGGAAATAGACATTATCTGTGGTCGAGGTCTCCTTTCTCAGAGCCAACAGAAGGCCATGTTCACCCATGGCAGTGATAGAGGCTGTGCTAAGGGTCTCTAGATATAAAGAAACAGGACTAGAAAACACATCTCAGACTTAGGTGTCTAACTCTAGGCTGTACATCCAGTCTGCAAGCCCTGCCTGCATTCATACTAGTACTTTGTAAAGAAAAATAAAGATAAGCCAGATCTGGTAGCTCCTATGACAGTAAACTTTACAGCATAGGAGCTCCTCTCAAAGAGGAAAGGCACTAAAGGACTAAGTAAATAAACATATGATAAATTATACACTCTCTAGAACTCTCTTTTCTGGTATTCAGACAAACAAATGGTTGCAAGAAAAGGAAAGCTATCTTTGCCTTTCACAGTTTGCAGCTCCATAAATACGGTGCAGATCCATTTGTAAGGCACAAGCTGTTTTGGGTAATGAATCATTAATTGACAAAGTAAACACAGCATTATTATAAGAATGCTGGAAATGTTTTTGTTCGTGTTCAGCATCCTTTGGGAATTTCTTGTACTTTGCTTAAGATTGCATCTCAGGAGGTTTTTTCCCCCCTCCAAAAAAATTGGAAAAAGCCAGTCATTTATTTTGAAAGCTACAAATACTTTATAATGTAGCTAGCAGAAAGGAGAACGCTGCCCATTTTTCTTCTTTCCCATTTCTCTCCCATTTCTTTTATAAAAAGAGCCAATGGAAGTATCAGCACCAAAAATGCAATTGGAATTAATTACATATGCCTCAGCATGAGTCATTGCCATTTACGATGTTTGATGGGAGCTAACGTCCATTGACATCATACTGGGATGAAGGTGATGCTGAGAGCATTGCACTGTAAATGTGAACACCCAAACACTGCTAACGTGGCACTGGCTACACTTTTGAGGCAGTAACTTCTTGTTACTTGAGTCAGTTTTACACGGATGAGACAGACTTATTCACTGCCAGACATCTTTGTGTGGTCTATTACTACAAAAGTAACTTTACATGTGTAACAAAATTACTTCTAAGAAAAAATATTCATGATGCAACCAAGATATGCACCATCAAGAGCACAAAGACATTCTACAGAGGCACCTTCATTCTCCAAGTTCATCCTGTTCTTTCTCCTCAGCAGTTCTCAACATTTCTTCACCTGCTACCCAAGGAATGTGTCTGCATATCTATTGTGATACACTAAAGCATATCAGTAGCTATCGCTGTTCTTAACGCAGTCCTTGCCTTTTGCCAGAGAAAGCTTCTGAGCACTGAGATTAAAGGTTATATAGGGAGGTAAAGAAAAACAGAATGAAAATTAAGTCCAGCAGTCTTCCTCCGAGCTTGTCACACATTTTTAAGTAATACCTTTTATCTTTTCATAGGAGGTTATTTGAAAGAAAGAGCTCAAAGAAGAGAGAGGGGAGAGAAAGGGAAGGATTGTTTTGGTTTTGTGTACATTGCCTAATCAATCTTCCTCTTTCAGCTTGCAGAGCAACATTCTTTACAATTTTGATGCAGTTTCCAGCTCAAAGTCACAGTTAAGACCTACGGAAAAGTCTTAACCATTTCAGCAGAGCTGCAGCCTCCCTTTCCAGCGAGGAACAGCTCTAACCTTGTCTTCTTTTTCCTAGGCCAGGAAGAGCTAGCTAATTTTACTGCTGAACTGAAATTGTTGGTAAGACAATTAAATCTGTGAGAGCCTTCTGAACATACAAAGATAGGCCTCTGAGTGCACGTTCAGATCAGTTTGCAGATCTGCAAAACTCCACTGTGGGACAGACCTGCACGTGCACAGCAACCTTTTTTTCCACGCTAGCCATAGATGGCAACCAAAAGTCTGAATGACCCAAATATGATTGAACTATCAAAATGTTACAGTGCACAGAAGCCAGAGATAAAGACACAGCACGCCGTGGAGAGGCAGGAGATGGGTGATGTAGGGTATTTCCTTCAGTCATGCATAGGGCGAGTGGGGAAGCTTGCACCGGTGTGAGGACTGCAGCAAAAGCATGGTGGTCATCCTGGATATTTACCTGAAATTATCCAGTGCCTCTGAACTGAAATTTCTGTGTAAAAAAACATCTTGACCATCTGCGGTCAAGAAAAACCTATTTTGAATTGCTGTAGTTTCTGACAATGAAAATTTTGGGATTTAATCTATATTGAGCAGTATTTAAAGCCTGTTTTAAAAAGAACAAAAAGATAGAAGAGTTTCAGGAGCTGCCATTAAGCCTTGCCAAGAAATTAACTGTGGGTTGTCAGTTTTTCTTGTCTTTTTTTTTTCTTGACTTTTTCATGTCGCTGAACTCAGCCTTTACAGGTAAACATATTGTTGTTTATTTAATGGAAGATGATTTCTCATACCAAAGAGCGTCACAACACACACTGTCCTCTTGTGAAAATATTAGATGTTTTTTAAGATAACGCAAAGAATTAAAAATTAATATTCCTACTAATTCCAAGGCAGGGATAGTTCCTTTGAAATCAAGAAGTACCACATGTATATCTAAAAAATTTAATACTTAATAATATCTAAGTGCTAATGGAGGATCAAAGCTTTATTTTTTTATAATATGAAATCAAAATCAATTACTGTAAAATGTTTCCCTTTTTGTATGGAAATGTGACAAGTGTACTAAAAACATCCACCCAAAGTTGTTCATATCCACGTACAAACCATATGTCATGTTTTTTACATGATAGGCTAATCAGATGTATTAATGTAAAAATATCTGTCAACATTTCCTTTTTTTACAAGATTTTGAGTGTTTACTTTTTTAAAGATAACTTGAACTGTTTTGATTTAAAGGACTACTTTCAGGAGGAGTGGGATGGTTTGCAAAGCATGTTTTTTAGAAACAATTCTTTGGTTTACAAAAAGCTAATTAGAACACCTACAGTGAAAAAAAAATAATACTCTCTCCTTTCTTACAATTCCTTACGCTGTTATTTCTCTTTTTGTGAAACTTTTAAAAGTTAAAATTTGTATCTCCATGCTGAAGTTTTATTTTCATTGCCAGTTCAGGTAAAAAATCAATCACATCAAAAAATATTTCATTTTCTGTGTGGAAATGTCACAAATGAGCTTAAAAACCTAAAACAAAACTAAACCAAAAATGGATTTAAGAAATTATCTGTAACTCTGAAACAAGCAAATCATATACTAACTTTCAATTTAGCAAAAATGCATTATAGTTTTGCTGTTCTTCATAAAAAGTATGTTTCTGAGTCAGGTTAATTTTTATTCTGAATCGAAATTAACAAAAACTAGAATCATGCTGATTTTTGTAAAACCTTTGTATTTAAGATTATATTCTGTAAAAATTAGAGGGCTATACTGTGTTGCATAAGCAAGGGTGTCATTTTACATTAAGCCTCCTGAAATCTGGTAGTTGTGCAGACTCCAAAACATCTTTAGTAAAACTGCAGGAAACAGCTTTGAAAGTGCAGACTAATTATATGTAATTTACTATATTACCTCCCAAATCTTCATGTTATATGGCATCAGCCAAAGTGTGCATACTTTATATCATCCTATATAAACACAGTACTTTCTATAAACAAAGGGCATGCAACTTTACAGTTTTCCACTCTGAAGGGACCTCTTGAACAAAATTCCTCTTAGACTTTTTTAAAATTTTGTTACTCTTTTCTTACAAATGCACATTGTGGGTAAACATTCATGGAATTAGCTATATTATGTTTCTGATAGACACAACACCCAAGTTTAGAAGCAGGGAAAGTTTAAAAGCAGAGAAAAAGTATAATTTGAAAACCATATTAGAATTGCTACTTCGGTGTTAACAAAGGACAAATTTCATTTGTACCCACATGGAGTTTGTAAACAGCACTATCTGCACCCCTGTGTGAAAAAACAACACACAAAACTAGTACTGGGAGATCTACACAAGGAACAGATGCAGGAAGCTTCTTTCATAAGAGAAGTTGAAAACTGTGCATTATTGGTTCTTTGCATTCAGCGTCCCTATGTCAGGAAACAAATAGTTAATGCCCATAACTTGTGAGTGGTTTTTAGACTACAGAGTTAATATCAGAAAACAGCAGTTCACAGTTCATGGAGATGCACTGGCAATATTTGCTTTTTGCTTAAAATTTAATATATGTTTATATATGTTTGCCTTTGGTTGTTTGGTTTTTTTGGTTGTTTTGTTTTGTGGGTGTTTTTGGGTTGGTTTGGTTTTTGTTGTTTGTTTGGGGTTTTTTTGAAAGAGAGTGCATATTTTCCATAAAAAGTTACCTAAACAGAATTGGCAGCTATACCACTCACATATGGAAAACAATTGCAGAAGGACCTTGATTATTTCTTCTTATGTTCAAAAAATAGAGAGTTCAGTTTTTTGTAAGAATCTTTCAATAAGAATTTCCTTAACAGGGATTACCATCAATCTTTTTATTTAAGGATGGTTTAAGGCACACTCCAAAGAACAATCTGATACATTGAATTTCTGCAGGGAACAAGGGCCACCTACTCAGACACCATCTGGAGCCCAAGCTTGAGTGGCTCTGTTCACTGGGATATACTACTGCCGTGGAGCCATGCTATCAAAAAGTCTCATCTGACTTACCTTTCATGGGTGTATTCCTTGAGATTATTAAAGCAGGAAATATTTGGTTCCCTTTGAATCCATCACAAGCCAGGAAAGAGTTAATGGAATGCTTTCCTTCCCTGGAAAAAATTTATTTGGACTTACTTTGAGTTCAGAAACATATAGTTCCAGCAGATTGGATAGCAGAAACAGGAGGTAGCTGTGGCTGGCCTGTTTCTTCCTCTCGGTTTGTCCCTGAACCAGAAAACCTATAACCACTAACAGTAATACGGCATGCAACTTTTTTGAACAGGCACTGACCACACCACAACTATGCTGTGTTAAGGACTCACCAGAAAATGGCCTTCAAGACATGGAGTGAACAATACATATGTCACTAGGACCTACCAGCTCAGAAGCACCTCTGATCTTGCAGGCATTTGAGCAGACTAATAGTGTTGGGCAACATTAATTTTACAGAAACTCAGAAGCTTCTCTAAATCTGGTGAGACTCTGAAGACTGAGTCTTCTCTCTCCTGACTTCTGAAGAAAGCCTGGGCTAAGAAGATGCTCTCCCACTGCCATGTCAAAATAAAACTTTTAGGCCTCAGTCTGCAGAGTTGCCTAGAAGCTGTAATTTTTTATCAGAGCCCTCACTGACAGAAAGCGCTCTTCATGCACTAAGCAAGCAGAGTGCCAACTCACTAAATATAGGAGACATTACTTTGCTCTTTGTATGAAAATTGGAAGAGCTGGGAAGAGAGATGTGCAGACTCTGTTGCTCAGTCCACTAACAGTAAATAGAATTTCTGCCCTGGAATCAGCATTCAACACTTACAGGAACATAACAAAGCAAAACAATGACAAAGACATTTGAATTATTTTACAACAGTAAAAATAATTATGAAAAGTACTAGATTGGTTAACATTTGGCAGAATTAAAATAATGTTATTGTTTTAATTAGTTTCCTTTTCGGTTCATGAGTTGACTTCAGAATGCTGTTACTCTGTTTTGATAGACAATAATGTTTGCTTTCTGCAAGAGTGGCATAACTAAAAAAAAAAACTTTCTCCTTTTTTTTCTTAAAAAACATGGTTTTGTTCATCCAGCTATAAACCAGCATATTAGTTTAAAAATAACTTAGGAAACTATGTCTTTCTGAATTGTGATTTTGCCAACACAAAGAAATAGCTCATATATTTATCTATCATTACAGCCTGGTTATGGGAACTAGAAACAGGAATGCAATGATAGGAACATTAACCTTTAACAATGGTTGAGCTATAATCCATTCTTGTTCCAAGACTCCAATTGCAGAATGGGTCTTTTTACGATAGTTTGAAATCTCTTTTCTGATAGCAGTGTTTATAGAATTAGCTTAAGATGACATCTTCTTCTTTTCTGTTTCTCAGGGCCCTGGTAACGCAGGGGAAAAAATGCCTCTGCATAGGGAAAACTAGACAGGAGCAACCTCTGTGACTATCAGGGAAATGAGTCGACCAGGCATTTTGTCAAGATTTCTATTGAGCAAGACAGCATTCCCTGCCATGTCCTTTCTAACCCCAAACACTCGCTGCAAGAGCACTTGAATCTGCACTGTTGGACTCCTTTGGGCACACAGGAGTTTAGATGTTTTTCCATCCCACTTCCCACCACACTTTCCCCATTTGGTTTTTCATGAACCTTGCCCTTAACACGTTTTGCAGATATCTCATTTCCTTTCCATATTCTGCTAAGAATCGAGAGTAAGCTCTGATGAACCACCTTCACACAACATACATATTGCCTACATACTACATACATGTTGCCACACATGGGAACAGGAAGAACTCTGTTAAAATTACCTTTCTGAAGCATGCAAGGGAGCAGACATTGAAATAATACATTTTGCTTTGCTCATACTTCAAAAGAGGGTATAAACTAATCGAGTTTAATTTTCTAAAGTACTGAAGTGCTCAATAGCGTGTTCAGTTTTTGGAACTGTGTTCGAACCATTTGAACACTGTAAAAGTACTTTTATAAAATTTAAACCAAAAATAATTCAGAAAATTTTTCTGAGTAAAGCAGTTCACAATGATTGATCATAGAATGATAGAATCATGGAATGGTTTGTGTTGGAAAGGACCTCAGAGATCATCTAGTTCTAAATCCCTGCCATGGGCAGGGACACCCTCCACTAGATCAGGTTGCCCAAAGCACCATCCAACCTGGCCTTGGACACTTCCAGGGATGGAGCATCCACAACCTTTCTGGGCAACCTGTGCCAGTGCCTCACCATCCTCACAGTAAATAATTTCTTCCTAATATCTAATGTAAATCTCCCCTCTTTTAGTTTAAACCCATTACCCCTTGTCCTGTCACTACACTCCCTAATAAACAGTCCCTCTCCAGCTTTGCTGTAGGCCCCCTTTAGGTATTGGAAGGCTACATTTAGGTCTCTGGATCCTTCTCTTCTCCAGGCTGAACAAGCTCAACTTTCTGTAAACTGCAACACTCTTAGTAGTAGTACATCATTTCCAAAAGGCTGAGTTGTACCCATGCCAGGAGAAAAAAAGCCCTATTTATTGCCAAGTTACATGAAGTTAAACAAAAGAAATTGTATATTGCCCTGTGTTCTCTAGGTTTCTGAGACCCTCTAAAGACCTCTTTTTTAGCTCATCAGCTCTTGCTTGTCTATTCCAATGGTTTTGTACAAGAAGAGGGGCATCATCCACTGACTAATTTGGCAAAGACCATGACCAACTGAGTTAACCATTCAGAAAGCTGAGCTGCTTTCTGTGGAAAATTTTTAAGATGCTCTTATTTCTTATAAATAAAAACTATTATATAAAACAGCACCAACACGCTGAAGACTTTACATTCCAGGATTAAGTTTCTAATAGAAAGGTGTTAAGTGCCTTGATTAGAGATGGTCATTATTTCCTATGGACACATATTACTGATAATCATAGACTCTTGTCCTAGTTTACATGATGGTGCTGTTATAAAATACAAAACATGGTTTCCATATATAATGCAGTACCTAATGTTCTAAGACTAATATACTGTATTCAACGTTTCTAATTTGGGGTAGAGACAGATGTTTTCAAATCCAGAGAAAAATACATGATATCAAGAAATGCCAAGATGAGACAAAAATTCCCTTTAAATACCATGCTTTCCCTGGTATTATCTCAAATAATTTACATTTAGAAAGAACTATAAAGTATAAAATCATGTTTTACTTCTACACACCCCAAGGTTTCTGGTCCTCTTCTTGGAGGACCTCCTCTTCAGGAAGACCTCCTCTGTCTCCTCTTCAGCTGGCATGGCTTGGAATTTCTCATTGAAAGCCAGTCTTTGAAATAAATCACGTCTCAAGTATTTCTTGATTTTTTGGCATCAAGGGCCATCTCTTTTGGAACTGTTTCAGGTTTTTCCAGGGAACAACTAGCTGGTATTTTACCTAATATTTGTACATTAGGATGCTTATTTGACCTGGATTTAAAGTGTGTCTACACTCCTAATATGACTTTAAAAATAATTTCACATAGTTCCATACTTACAACCTGTCAAGGAATTCAAGATGGAATTTTCTCAGTTACCGAGATGATGTCTGTCTGTCAGCCTTTTAAACACATCCTAAGATAAAAATATACTATAATTATTGAACATAATAACAATACTTATTAACAGAGAATAACATTATTATGTCTGAAGTTTCTCCTCCATGTGAATTTGTCTGAACAAATTATAAAAATAAAAACCTCACCACTTTAACATGCGTGTTTCTTCTTGGGGCCACACTGATATAGAACAGCTACCTAAGACAGATGTTAATGATTTGGTTTATGAATGCTGAAAAGTACTGTGTTAATAACATACAGAACAAAGCAGACTGCACATGAGACTCTTTCCTGCTGGTTGGTTTTGGTCATAACTATGCTTTAAGTCTTAGGAAAGAGAAGAAAATCCACCATACTCTTCAGCTGGGGCTATTTACTGTGGCAGTGATATTTTTTGAGCATAGCCCTGATTCTAAATCTATTTTATAGCAATTTATGTTTTTGATCCTCAATGGTTTCCTATCTTATTAATGAAATAATATTAGCTCTCTCTGTTGCATAAAATTATAGATATAATTCATGTAATTAGATATTAAATTCAACTGATCAGAGAGTTAAACTGTTTAAGAAAATGTTAGCTTTAAGGATCAAGTCCTTTGGGTTTATAGTTATATTTTAACCTTAATAAACTCAGTCCTTAAGCAGTAGTTATGGTGGTCAGCAACACAATCAAAGTTTATACAAGCTGAAGATCTTGCGTCAATTTATTTTTTTCCCCATCAGCAGCATTCCAGTCTACATTTTCAGGTATAAATTTTGGCCCCCAACATACCAGTTGACTCATAAGATAAAATGCACCTCTTAAGTACATAACGAAAAATTAAATAACTCGAGCCCCTTTTTTGTTGGTTCCTATATTCATCTTTTTCTTGATGGCTGGACTTTTTCAGTGGAATATGTACTGCTGTAGAATAGAAACTACTTACTGATCTCCCTGTGCTCATCATAGGGTGCAAAACTTAATGACATATTCATAACTGTATTCAGGTTTCTTAGCAGTAGAAAAAGTGGAAAATCATTTGGTGGTATGGGATTCTTTCTAACTGGGCAGGATGAAAATAACTTTGCAGTTGTTTGAAATCTGCGTTTAAATATTTCAAACAAATACTACTGTGTTGATTTTAAGGCTAGAAGGAACAGTTGCAATCAGCTAAAAATATTCTTAATGGATCACAAAGTATATTTTGCCAAACCATAGCATAGGTTTGACAAAGTGTTCAGCAGTATCTTGGATTTAATCACACTTTATATCATTATGCAGCACAGCTGTATTGAAAGACATTGAAGACCACAAGGAACTGATCATCCAAAAGTTCACCTTGACAATACCTGTGTTAGTAAACTTCCATGGGACTACTCATATTGACATTGCAAAGATGAATAAGTAAGAGGGGTCAAGACTTCATAATTCAGTCCAAAGGTTTTGCGTAATGGTTGGGGGTAAAACATGCCTTTAGAGCTTGATCCCTCACTGCTACTGGAAAGGTTCCTCCTGTTGTCAAGGGGAGCTGGCTCAGGCCCACAAGGAACAATCTGGTGATTACCACTGTATGGAGCAGTACCTCTGCAGGGTTGTACCAGGAGGAAGGTCCTGTATCTTCCAAAGCTCTTCTAGGAACAAAGCAATTTGCTGGTACTCCTCAAAGAGTTACAGTATACTCTTTGCTGAGACTTTTGACTTTGGGAGGAGGAGGCTTATAATTTTTTTTAATATACAGATACTTTTTAGAAAGTGAAAAAAAGTAAATAGACATCTTTAAAACTAACAGAGATTTAAAAAGAAACAACAAAACAAACCATATGAGATGACATCAGGAGAAAGCCTGTGCAAACCAGTTTTGCCTTTGAAAAAACTGTTAATTTAATCCACCATCTGACTTGGGTGCATCGAATTAGCTGTCTCAGTTGAGTTCTTGAAAACAAAGCCACAAGCACAATGGACTGGATTCTGCTCCAGCTAAGTCAACTGAAGACTCGACTGTGATTAAATGGAAGCAGGATGAGACCCAACTGACATGGTTTAAGACACTTTCTGGCAATTATCACCAAAAAAATAGGCAAAGAATGAATAGGTTACAGACACTTCTGTGTCTGCCTGACAACCCAACAGGTTTGAGCAGCAAGGCAGACTCTTGCCACCACCATGTCATGAGCCTTGTTATACTGGCAGAAAAGAGGCCTCAAAGTTGGCATCAGCTTGTTCATGACAGATCCATTCCAACGTCCACACCTTACCCAAGAAAAAAACAAACTGCAGCCAAAACTAGAGCTGAGGAATACAGCTGAGTTTGGCCCTACCATCAGTTGCATATTGCCAGATGACTTTGCAGAAAGTTCAAAGAACAAGCAGTAAACTGGTGAGATCATTGTAAGTCAATGAAGATGAACATCTTGGGTTACAAATAGAAGTTATGCACTAATGGTGTTTACAGTTAAAGCTGTTGAGCTCAAATTATTTAGCAGGGCTATCCTGTATTTTCACCAATCCTGTCATTTAACTCTGCAGTACTTGGGTCGCTATTATTTCATCACAGAAATTTTCTTTCTGAGCAATATGACCAGCGAAGGTCATATAATAAAGGAAACACAAAAGTTTTCCTCAGTCTCACTGTGATTCTCTAGCATAAACACTGCTCATAGAAGATAATATACAGGCTTAAGACTAGTAAGAGGTTTAATTTACAATAGTTTACCTATATCATCACTAGGTGAGGATGCTTACCCAGTACCTACTGTAACATCCAGGCTTCCTGAGTGGACACATTCATGCTGATTTCAGTTGAGGTCAGAATCAGGAAATGTAGAGTCACATGAAAAACAATAGAGGAAGGAAATTTTTAAGAGATGTTTGTTATGATAGAAGTCTGACAGATAGTTCTGTTTGAGTTTTAAATGCAAAACCAAGTCAAATCTTTTTCTTCTTGAAATAATTTTTCCAATAATCAGTAGATCGACTTATCATTTAGGGTAGTCTGATGGTGAAAACAAATTTACTCTTAGTTTTGCCAGTGTTTAATTTGCCTTATTTTGAGATGAGTCAGTCCTCAGTGAAGGACTGGTGAAGGAAAGCCATGCAGAATGAAAGTAATCCAGTTCGAAGCATAAATAAACAACCGACCTGAGTTCCTCCTCGCATGGATCTAAATAAAGGATGTTATGATATTACAAGATGCTGCTGTGTGAGCCAGGAAAAACCTGAAATAGTAAAGAAAGAGACGTACCATCCATTACACAAGCAGGCAAGCAAATGGAAACTTCCTGGTGCTAAATCTTTCCCCAGTGAAACTGTAAGAACAAGCCGTCTCACAGCCAGTGCCAGTCCTGGTGACAGCTGCTCAGACAAGGCTCCTGTTGTCCTAGTAAAGTCAAAGCCAACTTTATAAATTTGGTTTGTAATATATTGAGCTTGTCTGTTAGTTCCTGTCCGATCAGAGTGCTACCTCATCACATAGCCCATGATGCAGTCTCACCTTTCCTAGAAGACATTTCCAAAGTGAACTGTCAAGTTATTTTATGAGAATAACAGACGTATAATCTGTCTGATGACCTGAGGTGAAGTGGGGAGAAAACACAGTTTTTAATCAGCTGAAACGTATTTCTGTTTCGTTTTGTTGTTTGCAGTAGACTTGTTTCTCCTAGTTTGATCTCAAAGCTTTCAGACAACTACCAGTCACTATACCTGGAAAATCAACACAGATGTCAAATTGCTTTTTCTGTGGTCTTGCACAGGGTATGGGGGGCAGGGAAGGGAGTGACTCTCCTCCCTCAGGTGCTGCACAAACAGCTCAGGTGAATACTGACTGAGTGGGGCTGCACATGGCACCACTCACTGAAATTAAGATGAGTCAACGCAGCCAGGAGGCTAACACGCATCAAGCAAAATAATTAATTTGTTTTTACATACACAAATCTCATAAGATGTAAACTAATACTGGACTCTTTTCATCCCCACTCAATTGCCGCTCAGCTCCTTCGAAATGTCAGTCAAAAAGCACGTACCATTCATGAGAGCTCAAGATTTGCAGGCTCTCCTGTGTTTCATTTCTTCAGAAATATCCATCTTAGCCAGGTAAATCAAACAGACCCAGAGTAAAAAACTTCCACTGAGCATAGTATAGTTCTCATTAACACTTTATACTTCATCATTATCTACTGGGGAGAATAGCTGAAGCATGTAAAATCATATATATTTTTTAAGACCATCAAAACAGATTTTTTGACTGCCTTCAAGATCTTCTTCCTTATAGTCTAAGGACGATTACGTTGGTTTATACCTTACATTCTGAGATAAAAACAAAGGCAGAAAAAGAGCAATGGTCAAGCAAAACCTAACCTTCTAAATCTCTTCATATCTATAAACTTTGAAAGTACAGGGGGAAAAAAATTGTTGTAGACTCTGAGCCAAGTTTAACTGTTCGAATACCAAATTTTGCAAAACCTTCTGACATGGCCAAAATAAAAATAAGAAAAGCAGGGCACATTTAAAAGCTTCGTCAGGCAAAATGTTAGTTATGTCTTGATTTATATTAAAAGCACTTGATGAGCATTTTCAGTGGATCGGTCAGCACAACCACAAACTTACTGAGTTAGAAGGCTTAGCAGGATTGCCTCACCACATTAAACAAACATCAAATAGGATGACTTTAGGTAGTATATGCACATGCCAGATTAATCCAGGACCTACAAGATTGATGGATTTGGCATAATTTCATCTTGACATTTGCATTATGATGCTTATCCAGAAAAGCAGCTGAAAGAATGTTCCTTTCGACAGTGCAGGTTGCACATGACTTGTGGTATGAGGATTGATGGCTATTTCCACACCATGCTTTACAAAAGAAACCTTGATCTCTTCTAGTGTCCTCGATGTGGTTGCCCTGATGTTATAACACTTGCAGAGAGAACATGTTCAAAACACAAGTTTCTGGATTTGCTAACTGTAGGCTCCCACATAATAATACCCAGCACACCCTACATGTTCACTTACTTGATTGCCCACTTGTAAGGCAGCAGCAAGCACTCCTCCCAGTCACTTGTTCTGCAGCATACTCATGCATTTAATGGCACAAGCCCTAAAACTGTTTGGTGTTTAAAGCTACCCATAACCCGCTATGGGGCGGGTGCCCTGGTGACTGAGGATGCAGAGAAGGCAGAGCTACTGAATGCGTTCTTTGCCTCTGTCTTCACTGCTGCAGACTCTCCCCAGAAGCCCCAGACCCCTGAAGCCCCAGAGGAAGTCGGGGCTAAGGATGAGCTACCCTGGGTTGACGAGGACTGGGTTAGGGAGCAGTTAGCCAAGCTAGACATCCGCAAGTCCATGGGGCCTGATGGGATGCACCCGCGAGTGCTGAGGGAGCTGGCGGAGGTCATTGCCAGGCCGCTCTCCATCATCTTTAGCAAGTCATGGGAGACGGGAGAGGTGCCTGAGGACTGGAGGAAGGCTAATGTCACTCCAGTCTACAAAAAGGGCAAGAAGGAGGACCCGGGTAACTACAGACCGGTCAGCCTCACCTCCATCCCGGGAAAGGTGATGGAACAACTTGTCCTTGGCACTGTCTCCAGGCACATCAAGGACAAGAAGGTTATTGGGAACAGTCAGCATGGTTTTACCAAGGGAAAGTCATGCTTGACCAACCTGATAGCCTTCTATGAGGATGTAACCAGGTGGATGGATGATGGAAGGGCAGTAGATGTGGTCTATCTTGACCTCAGCAAGGCATTTGACACCGTCTCCCACGGCATCCTTGTGGGCAAGCTGAGGAGGTGTGGCCTGGATGATCAGGTAGTGAGGTGGATTGTGCGCTGGCTGGAGGGCAGAAGTCAGAGGGTTGTGGTCAATGGGGCCGAATCTAGTTGGAGGCCTGTGACTAGTGGAGTCCCTCAGGGGTCGGTGCTGGGTCCGGTACTATTCAATATCTTCATCAGCGACCTTGATGAGGGAACGGAGTGTACCCTCAGCAAGTTTGCTGATGACACTAAACTGGGAGGAGTGGCTGACACACCAGAGGGATGTGCTGCCATTCAGCGGGACCTAGATAGGCTGGAGAGCTGGGCGGGGAGGAACCTGATGAGATTCAACAAGGACAAGTGTAGGGTCTTGCACCTGGGAAAGAAGAATCCCATGTGCCAGTACAGGTTGGGGACTGACCTGCTGGAGAGCAGTGTAGGGGAAAGGGACCTGGGGGTCCTGGTGGACGGAGGGATGACCATGAGCCAGCAATGTGCCCTGGTGGCCAGGAAGGCCAATGGCATCCTGGGGTGCATTAGAAGGGCTGTGGTCAGTAGGTCGAGGGAGGTCCTCCTCCCCCTCTATTCTGCATTGGTGAGGCCGCATCTGGAGTATTGCGTCCAGTTCTGGGCCCCTCAGCTCAAGAAGGACAGGGAACTGCTAGAGAGAGTCCAGCGCAGAGCCACAAAGATGATCAAGGGAGTGGAACATCTCCCTTATGAGGAAAGGCTGAGGGAGCTGGGTCTCTTTAGCTTGGAGAAGAGGAGGCTGAGGGGTGACCTCATCAATGTTTATAAATATGTTAAGGGTGAATGTCGGGAAGATGGAGCCAGGCTCTTCTCGGCCTCACTAAGCAATAGGACAAGGGGTAACGGGTGCAAATTGGAGCATAGGAGGTTCCGGGTTAATGTAGGGAAAAACTTTTTTACCGTGAGGGTGACAGAGCACTGGAACAGGCTGCCCAGAGAGGTTGTGGAGTCTCCTTCTCTGGAGACATTCAAAACCCGACTGGACATGTTCCTGAGTGATGTGCTTTAGGTGGCTCTGCCTTGGCAGGAGGCGTTGGACTAGATGATCTTTCGAGGTCCCTTCCAACCCTTGTGATTCTGTGATTCTGTGATTACAAATTCAGATGCGGAACATTAAGTTTTTGTTTCTCCTCATTATATATAGAGAAAAGACACTTGCAGAACTGAAGTCTAGATCCACGTGTATCTTGCAAACAACCCAAACACCACAAAGTTCAGGAACATTTGGACTCTGGATCTTTGTGTAGGATGTTCTCAGAGAAATTACCATTGCTCAAAATTATGGAAATGTAGATTTCATTGGACAAAATGGTTTTACCTTTAGTGCATTCTACACACAGCAAAGGCCTGAAGTAAAAACCCAAAAGCTTAATAAAGAGTATAAACAAAATTAACAGGAATTCCTCTAGGCTGAATGCTAGAATAGAGCCAAAACTATTGAAATGTCCGGAACCCAGACAGCGCCTAACTAGTTCACAAGTTCATTCAGGGTAGGAAAGGGGGGAAATGTGGTCAGACACTTCTGTCATTTTGAAGAATATCTGTGGGACTTTGACAAACAAGATGAATGTTCTCATTCAAATGCACCACCACTTACTTCCCGTGAACGTCTGGACTTCAGTTGCCTGAAAGACTGAAATATTTTGTCCCACAAGCATTTCTGGTGTATTGATTTGTTTGTACTCTGTCCTTTCCCCTTCTCAAAAAGAGATTCTTGTTTTGAGCATCTATAAGCAAAATTGGCTGTTAGAGCACGCTTTCTGCAGAGATGTTACCATGTAATTCTCCTCCATGCCACCAGGCTCTTTTACATTGTTCGTGGGAGTACTGATGCTCTTTGTGGAAGTTCTGAACTGTGGTCTTTGCTGAATAATGACCTAAAGAAAACTTCAACTAGACTGTCTCTCCTCTTTACTTTTAGCTGTTAAACTGCACTCAAGACATCTAAAAAAGAACCTCAGTGTTTTCCTAACATCATTGTCTTTTATTGTCATGAAGACACTGGAATATAGAAAGGGAACAGGTTATATCCTATCATTTGATATCTTATTATGATAATATTGAGAAGTCCCATACTTTTAGGGGATATAAAATGTTTCTATTCTAATCTAGTACCAGTTTTACTAATCCAATAGCAAGTTCTGGGCAGTGGCTGTTCAGATCCATTTTGCAATACATACTTCCTTCTCCTGGGGAGGACTTCCCTGCTTTGATCTAGATTCAGTGCTCATTTTTAAGTATCAGTCACATCCTCAGACCAGTGAATTCACATGGAAAGAAAGACTGTCAGGAAAAGTTATGCCTTTAAACCACAATGCACTTTTGCAGAGAGCATTACAAAGTTAACGATGAGGCAGAAAACAGGATCCCTAGTTTACCATAGTCATGATGCTAGACTTGGCACTGTAGAGCACACCCTCTGTTTCTAATCTTCACAGAGGAAAGCCAACACCATCTTTCACATGGGGCTTAGTGTTGTGAGAGTTCTCTTTTTATAAATGCCCAGAGTCACTTTGGGGTTGGTGCTAAATAAAGCAGGCAGCAAGAATGTAAACTACTGCCTAATGTTTTGTTTTGCTGCATATAGCCACCAGGAAAAGTGAAATATTTCAGAATCCCCAGAGTATAAGTGGGAAAGAGTCTGCAGTATAGCTCTGTCTTATTTTGGCTATGCAATGAAAAAGAAACATTAACCATTCTCAGACTGCACATCAGTGCTTCTCAGTCAGTAGCTACGTGACCTGGCATTGGTGTCATCTATGAACACATTACAACGTACACAATTTTCCAGGGAAGTGAGAGAACAGGAAAAGCTCAGCTGAGGTATCACTCCATTTGCCACTAGTTGTACCTATTTGTTACAATTCCTGCCTGAACTTTAGAAAGAAATATTACAACCAAACACATTCTAGCTTCAATTGCCTTCAGGCCATTTTATGTGACCAGCTTGCACTCTCTCAGGAGCTGTGTTAAGCAGTTAAGAGAAAGTACAAAGTATAAGAAATCCCCCTCGCCTGTTCCAAACCACATATAAGCAATCCTGGAGCTGCAGTGGCTATTACAATCTTACCATGCTGTTCCCAAATAGCAGCCCATCTTCCAGTTCTAAAGGTCTCCTTGAACTCTGGTTGCATTACTTCAAGTTTCCTCTCCAACAGACAGCAGGTCAAACTCTCATTTCCAGTCACATTAATCTGCAGTTACTTCATAGATCTCCATGATGTTCTGACAAGTTCTTACTATATTGACCGAGAAGAAAAAGTTCCCTCTTGTAAATGATCTGAAAACATAAGTTACAGAAAAACAGCACATTAACTCCAGATCTGGCTCCGGTCAATGGAATTTCTGTCATTGGTTTCAATAAAATCACGATTTGGTCCCCATGTATTAAATAAGACCAGTGCAAGGCAGTATATATCCATTTGGCAGGAGAACAAACCAGATTTGCTTCCAGCTACTGCTACACAAATCCTTTGTTTTACTGTCATCACACACTCCCCAATTAATTCTCAGGAGGTCTCCTACACAAGATTTTTTTAGAAAAAATCAGTGCTTAGTTTTACCTTGTGTTCATGACCAGAACACAGTAATATTTTCATCTGTTTCAGCATTGGATTCAGTCACTGTATTTGACGTGAGGAACGAAAAAGCATTTTAAATATCCATTTTAATAGCTATCCTCTCACCTCCTCTTTTCAGATGTAAGTACTTGCAAATCTAAATGGAAACAGTAATGTATTTACATACTTTTGTGTTGCATCATTTATGGCAATGGTGTCAGCAGAATAACAGAAGATCTTTATGCCAAGTGATATGCAGGAACTGAAAGAATTTCAATGGCTTTGTTATAATAGTTCAGCAGTTTTTACATGGAAGAAAATACTACGTTCAAAGAGTCTTTTACTGAAGAAATTGTCTCTTTCTTGGCCAAAACTCCCAAAATTGTTAGCTTTATGCTTCCTACAATGTACAGTCACCAGTCTGAAGATAGAAATTCATCTGGACTCTGAAGTTTAACATTAACTATTCAGATATGTCATGTTTAACCCCAGGCAGTAACTAAGTGCCACACAGCTGCTTGTTCACCCCTATCCCCCCAAGGGGGTGGGGAGGAGAAGAAAAAAAACCAACCCCACAACCTCATGAGTTGAATAATACAGTTTAATAGGATAACAAAGGAAGAGAATAATAATAATTTTAGTAGTAACAATAATAACATATATATAAAACAAGTGATGCACAAATGAAATTTCTCACCGCACGCAGAAGGAAAAAAAAACAAAACCAAAACGATGCCCTGCCTGTTTCTGGGCAGCGATCCTGCCTCCCAGTTGGCTTCCTCAGTTATATGCAGAGCATGACTTTCTGTAGCAGGGGATGTCCCTTTGGCCAGTCTGGGTCAGCTGTCCTGACTGTGCTCTCCCAGCTTCTTCTGCACCTGACAGGGCAACAACTAAAACCAGCAGTGTGTTATCAACATGATTCTAATACTAAATCTAAACCACAGCACTCTGTCAGCTACTAGAAAGAAAATTAACTCTATCTCAGCCAAAATTAGGACAGTATCCACCCCTTATTCCATACCATGTACATCGTGCCCAGGTCCTATACTTCCCAATACATTCCACTTAATCACCATCTCTTTTCCTGTCTTTTGATAGGTACACGCAGATATCATTTGTTTACTCTATGGGCCATTTCTCTAAAATGTCAATTGAGTTCATTTAGTCCATGACTTTTGGGGTCCATCTGTCTTAACAGTCTCTTAGGGCAGGAGAGATGGTGTGTGCAGTTGGATTGTTGCATGCTGCATTCAGAGCTCATAGCTGATGTATCTGTTGGCACGGTCCATGCTCACGTTCTGCGGGTGACGATGTCACTCTCAAGAAAATTACTGGGTGCTCATTGCTGAAGATGGTTCTGGTTTCAGCAAAGTTTATTCATTAGTCTGAGTGATTCTTTTTGTAATACAGTTGTTACGGCATATAGCAGTCATAGTGCTGACATGTAATATGCAGCAATTAACATCATAAAATTTAAATCATTGGCTATTCTCACCCAAAACCAAATCTCCTTGAGGTACACATTAGACTGGCTCATCCTTCCGCATTACCCACCAAGTACATCCAGGTTCTTGAGCAAAAGCAATCCCATAAGTAACCCAGACGATCTTCCCTAACATATTCTTTATGCGCACTACAGGACATTATCCCTTTCTACGATATGTAAAAGTTTTGATCAGGCAGGGACAGCTTGGTTGGTAGATCCCCTAGTGTTGACTAACCAGGTGACAATATTTTTCAGCTGTGCTAGGAAAAATATTATATTAATGGATAAGATTGTTTGGCTAACAGTACTCCACTAATCGGTAATTGATTTTCCTGTTTCTCTAGAACAGCTCTTGTTGTATTTGACAGCTGATCATTCCCTGAAAGGAAATGGACCTTGAACGAAAACAACAAATGCAATTGTGCCATTTAGTGACTGCTGGCAAAATCTTAGTGGCAAATTGTAAACAATATTGACTTCCCACACTTGAGAGGTGTCCTATTAGATACATCATCTATTTGTGTATCTATTTAAATATTCTATTAGACAGATAAATATTTATTTGAAGATGTTGCAAATTTAAGGGCAGTAGATAACACCAGAAATTTTTTTCTTTTGTATTCTTTTTAGACCATAATAAGCATGACTAGAGCTCCCTCCTTGACACCATATGTAACACTCGATGCATTTATTTTAAAGAAAGGCACACTGATGTCTGTAGTGAGGGCAAAATAATTACAATAAGTGAAAAATTAAGTCATCTACTGCATTTTAGATTTAGTTTAACTTACTCAGGGAAAAATTTAAATATGATCATATAAAAACTGTCTTAGTTCTTTATTGCCTCTCTTTTCTTTACATATCTACTTGCATTTCAGAATACTTCACCAAAGTCACTGGGGGTATGGGAAGAGCCTATTTTACAGAAAATCTAATACTACAGTTGTAGAGTCTCAGTTTACTAACATTGCTGATTTTAATCTGAATCTTGCTAGGTTCAAGATATCAAGTCCTGATTTAAGTTCAAGTACTTCATAAAGTATCTTGATATTTATTCTATGCATACAGTAGTGGTTATAGAATGCAATCATGCAATGTTAAGTAAGCTCTGTTCCAAGCAGAAGAAGGTACACACCTATTGAAAAGGTCTGGTAGGATTTGGTATTTTCAGTAAGGGGAAATATCAGTGAATGAGAGAAAAGACTTAATCTGAAATCTCTTAATGGCGATAATGTGAGTTATATGTTAATTCAGCACAATTTTATCAAAATCTATGTGTTTATGTGTTGAATGGGAATTCTGAGGAGAAAGAAAAACATCTAAATGCTAGAAAGCAACTGTGAAATTATTAGATCAATATGCTGTCAAAGTTGATTCAGTCAAAAAACCCCCAGTTCACTGCATGCTACAGTAATTCTGCAGACAAAAGGACAAGCTTTGAATTACAGTTTGCTGCTTTTCTGGGAAAAAAATGCTGCTTCAGCTTCTATCTGATGATGATTAATACCTACCATATATTTGGCAGACTAATCTTGATCATTTTTCCTCCAGCAGTTCACAATAATCTCCCCCAGGGATGTGTATGTCAGCATATTACCTAATGATAATCTGATAGCTGAATCTGTTGTTAAATAAGATCTATAACATTACAAAGTGTCCACTTTTGCTATGTTTATGCATCTTTAAGTGTTACAGATTTCCAAATAAGTTCAGAAAAAGGAGAAGCTAAATAATGCTGTGTGATGAGTAGAAATAAAATGGACACATAGTAGTGAATAATGAAATTAAACAATGTGGGAGATTTGTCTTCATAAGCTGATCCTTCCAAGAAATGGAGGGGGAAGGGGTGGAGATCAGTGAGGACATCAGAAAGTACAACTTCCAAATGGTCTTGGATGCTTCTCAAGGGAAATAAGGAGCTGCAAATAGATGTGAGGACAAATGGCAATGAGTCTACAAGACTTTTTTCCCCCCTCAGGAAATGATGAATATTATTTATGGGCAGCAAGCCAGCAGAACAGTTCTTACTACAGCTAGTTCTAACCAACTTAGCTATAGAGTTGGGAGTGTAAATGCAGACATGTCAGAAAAAAATTAAAGATAACTGCCCTGATAGGCAATTGCAAGTCATTCACCATTCTTGAATATCCAGTGGTGGTATTATAATTGGAAATTAATTTATGATACACACTTAAGCCTATCATCAATTAACATTTCTTTTTTGAGTGTTCCTAATTTGAAGCACCACAACAGGGCAGAATGATGCTCATGCCAAGTGGTAGGCACACAAGTAAAGAATTGCCAAGAGGGGAAGCTCTCACTTTTTATGGGAAATCAACATGAGTGGATGCCTCTCTGAAATGCCTGTACACTAACGCACAGTGTGGGGAACAAGCAGTATTAGAGGTCTGTGTGCAGCTGCAGACCTGCAAACTTATTGAGACCACAGAGAGGTGGTTGGATAGCATATGTGACTGTAATGCTGCAATTGATGCATACAGGCTTTTTAGGAAGGACAGACTAGGATGACTGTGAGAGGAGATCCCTATATATGAGAGAGCAGTGGGAATGCAGGCATCTGTACATTGGGATGAGTGATAAGCAAACTGAATATGTGCATGAATATCAAAAAGCAGATCAACATGGACAGTGTTGTCATGGATGTCTGCTACAGACTGCCTGATCAGGAAGAAGATACCTTTTCCAGACAATTGAAAAAAGCTTCATGTTCACAGGCCCTGGTCCTCATGAGGGAATTGAATTACCTTGACATCTGCTGGAAGGACAACACAGCAGGGCACACGCAAGACATGGTGTATCTAGAGTGCATTGGTGATAACTTCCCGATGCACATGATCAAGGAATCAACAAGAGAAGATGCTCTACTGGACTTCATACTTACAAAAAAGTAAGAACTGGCCAGGGGCAGCCTTGCCACAGTGACCACTAGATGGTGGAGTCAGGATCCTGTAAGAAGGAAAGAAGGCAAAAAGCTGGAGCACAACTCCAAGATTTCAGAAGAGCATACTATTTTCTTTGGGGATCTGCTTGGATGAATCCCATGGGAGACAGTTCTGGAGAGAAGAGGAGTCTGGCAGAGCTGGTTGATATTCAGGGATAATGCGTCCAAAGTCAAGCTTGGTCTATCCTAGCAAGAAGAAAATCAGGCAGAGGTGGCAAGAAGCTTGCATAGATGAATGAGGGTTTCTGACTAGTCTCAAACATGAAAAGAAAATATACAAGGGATGGATGGAAGCAGGGACAGGTGACTGAAGAACAAAGAGACAGTGTTTGAGTGTGCAGGGATGGAATGAGAAAAGCCAAACTCCACCTGGATTTCACTGTGGTGAGGGACGAGAAGGGAAGCAAGAAAGGTTTCTACAGGTATATCAGCGGCAAAAGGAAGACTGGGGAAAATATGGGCCTGCTGTAGACCAATTCAGGGGTCTGGTCGATAGGAAATACAGAAAAGGCGAAGGGCTTCAATGCCTTCTCTGCCTCAGCCTTTGCTGTAAAGACCTGCCTTCAGAAATCTCAAACCCCTGAGATCTGCAGGAAAGTCTGGAGCAAGGAAATCTTACCCTCAGTGGATGATGATGAAGTTAGAGAACATTTAAACAACTTGGACATACAGAAGCATATGATAGCATGCATCTATGAGTGTTGAGGGAGCTAGCTGACATCATTGCAAGGCCACTCTCAATTACCTTCAAATGGTCATGGCACTTAGGGGAGGTTCTCGAGGACTGTAATAAAAGAAAAGAAAAAACCCAAACCTATCTTCAAGAAGGAAGATCTAGAGAACTACAGACCAGTCAGTCTTACCTAGGTCCATGGGAAGTTGATGGAGCAAACAATTACGAAAACCCTTTCCAAACTTGTGGTAGAAAAGAAGGCAATTTGGAGTAGTCAGTATGGATTTATGAAAGGCAAAATCATGCTTAACCAACTTGATAGCCTCCTACAATGAAATGAATGGGTTTGTAGATGAGTGCAGAGCAATAGATGTTGTTTAACCTGACCTTAGCAACACATAACACACTTACATACACAAACTGATGTACTACAGGCTAGATAAGCGGATAGTGAGGTGCATTTAAACCTGGCTCACAACAAAAGTTGTTATCAGCGGCACAAAATCCAGCTGGAAGCTTGTTGCTAGGGTTGTATGCCAGAGATTTTTGGGCGGCCAATACTGTTGATTATTGTAATTAATGACCTGGAACACAGACAGAGTACACCCTCAGAAAATTTGCAGAGAGAAAAAAACTGGGAGAAGGGGGTGGTGCATAAGGTACTTGTGCTGCCATTCAGAGGAACCCAAACACATCAGAGAATTGAATAAAGAGGAACCACATGAAGTTCAACAGAAGAAAATGTGGAGTCCTGCCCCAGGGAGGAATAATGCCATGCACCAGCACATGCTGGAGACCAACCTGCTACAAAGCAACTTGGCAGAGAAGAACCTCAGGGTCCTGATTAGCACCAAGTTCCTGATGAGCACCAAGTTCAACATAAGCCAGTGATACGCCCTTGCAGTAAAGAAAGCTGACAGCATCCTAGGTTACATTAGGAAAAGTGCTGCCACAGCAAGGTTGAGAGAGGTGAACCTTCCCCTCTACTGAGCACTGGTAATACCACATCTGCAGTGCTGTGTCCAGTTCTGGTCTCCTCAGTACAACAAAGACATGGTCTTACTGAACTGAGTCCATAAAAGGGACAAGAAGTTGATGAAGAAGTTGGAGCATCTGCCATACAAAAAGGCTGAGAGAGCTGGAACTGTTCAGCCTGGAAAAAAGAAGGTAAGATCAGGAGGGTCTTATCCAATAGGAGATAGTAAAGATGACAAGAGTCAGACTCTTCTCACACAGAAAAATACAATTAAACATAAAATAAGATTTTTACTGTAAGGGAAATCAAACACTGGAACAGGTTGCAGAGTCTCTGTCCTTGGAGATACTCAAAACTCAACTGGAAACAGCCCTGAGCAACCTACTGTAGCTGATCCTACATTGGATGGGGGGGGGGTGTAGACTGGATGATCTCCAGAAGTGCCTTCCAACCTCACCTATTCTATGATTTTGTGAATGCTGTTCTATTTTGTGATTCTGTTGTGGGAACCAAAACTTTTTTTTTTTCCCCCCAAATTGTAAATCCCTGTTTACAAGGATACTGCAACAGGTGCTTCAAAAGATATACTAGTACAGGTAAAGTAAGCAGGAAATGATCTGCGAAATTAATCTGCTTCTTCTTAAAAAAAAATGCATTTATATTTACAACTGAAATGAAGCAATAACAATCTTTGAAGACAATTTGTGTGATCTCCTATCACACAATGAAAATGTAGGAGAAAAATCTAGAGTATTCAAAATTAATCAAATCAAGAAATTTTCAAATGTAATTTTTGGAGATTGGTCTATAAAAGTCTGAAAAAATTACAAAATTATTATTTCAGCATATATTATATACATTCTGTAGTTCTTTTTAGTGGGCCTCTGAAAAATTACACTTCAGACAGATAATTCTCTATTCTCAGTGCTTCAGTACTACCTGAGCAGACATACGGACTTTGTTCTTCTGCCATGTCACAGTCACTGCTACTGAACATGCGAGGGAAGCCCCAGTGCCAGTAGATCTGGAGGTGGACAGGCAGCCCTGTGCAGCTTCTGGGTGAGACATCACAGTAAAGGCTAAGCAAAGTGCAGAAATGGGAGTGCAATGAGGAGTCAAGGTGGGCTGTCTGAGAGCAGTGGTTCACCATGCAGGCTTAAAACCAAAATGTGCCTTCTCTGTTTTCTCTTTTTGGGTTCACTGAGGCTGCTGCCTTATTACCATTCCTTGTCACTGAGACTCTACCCTGAGAAACAGAGTTCCCTCAGTCATGGACTTGGCTTGTCCGATTCAGAAACGGCAGTAATGAGTGAAGGCAGGAATGGATTTTATCCTTATTTGAGACAGGAGGCAGTTGAGATACTGAGAGGCCAGGTCACAGATGCTAAGCCACGTAAAAAAAGAGAAGCGTTAGCAGAATCTACCCAGTCTGATTCAGTGCTTGAACTATAGGAGAAAGAAGAACGTTTTTCTGTGAATTATAAGCATGTCTTGTACAAATGGATATAGAGGGAGAGGGAGTTTAGAAGAGAATGAGGTATATCCAATTGCATGCAGAGGGTTCCTGTTCAAGGGACAGCTCTGCAGACCCAAACATATGTCAATGAAGGAGAGAAACCAAAGAGTTGGAGTAGTAAAGCACATCGTCTGGAACAAGAAATATTCCAGAGAAAGCACTTGCTTCTAATGTTGCCTGATGAGAATGGACAATCAGAGCATCACTCAACACATTGAGAAGAATCCCAAGACACTAATCATCACTAGAAAAAAATCCAAGCTCTTGTCACCACACAGAAAGGCGTGAAAAGAGTTTGCAGAAAGATATTATGTAGCTAAACAAAACGTGCCCTGATGTGACATTAATCAACCACTGAATGTCATCACCAAAAAAAAAACTAAAAAGAAAATGGGTTTGTTCGATTGTTTGGTTTGAGGGTATTCCTTTCTTCTTTATTTTCTGTATTTATGGCCTAAGTTTTATTACAACAGCAGTTTGTTTTAAATGTTGCTTTCAAATCAGTGGGAAAAGATGGTTTTCTATTCAGCTATAATAATCCCAATCCTTCTGAGAAAAACACTGAGGGAAAACAAAATTGCAATCAGAAGAGAAACTCTATTTGATCTCCTTCCAAAGCACAGCTCTTTAGATAAAATCTTAGTTCACTATCCCATATTCACCAAAAATTATACAAAATGCTAGCTAGATTTTATTTGCCTACAGCTGAACTAGTTTGGAAGTAATAAGTTTACTGTTTGGAAAACTACTTAGAAATACATTTTAACAGTTATTGCTTTCAGAAACAAAAAGGTACTGATCCACCTACCTATAAAATCTATTATTAGGCAAGGCCCAGAGATTTTGAAAAGCGATTTCTTTGTCCTGAAATGGCTTAGGACATTAAAAAATTTAAAGCATTTCTTCAGAACAAACCCTAAGATTTTAAAGCTTCTCACAGAAACTTAGAGCACTTCATACCGGGCTAGATCCAGGTGGTTAGGACATTTGTATAGATGGCAAGTTCTCCGATTTGAGGTCAAAGCAGGAATGTAATAAAAAAGTGACTGTGCCACAGTACTTTGGTGGTTCTCCCTCTTTCCAGACCTGCGAGATGAATTGCTGTGAAATAAATTATTTGAGCTTTCTAGAATCTCCAGAATATTTTGTCTGGAGCCCTCTGAAAAGAAGAATTGTTGGTTATCTATTTGTAGGTAACACCAGGTAAGAGTGGCTACAGTACAGAGGGGGAAAAAAAAAAACAAAACAGTGAAAAACTATAGCAATTCCATTATTTTATGTTATTCTGCCATATTCATCATTGTGGTGTTTGTCTGGAGCAGAAAAAGGAAAAAAAAAAAAAAGAAAAAGAAAAAGAAAAAAACAACAGGGACCTCAATGCTAGGAAAGAAGGTAGTCGTAGAACTTCTAATGAGAATAAAGGTTGCAGCATGCATAGTTTAACTATGCATCTTCCATTACAATTAATGGAAAATTCTATGGCAAAAGCTTCTATCTTTCACTCAAAACATTCATGACTGCATAGTGCCATACATATAATCATTCTTATTTGCCATTTTATACTTTGTGAAGCATCTAGCCCTAATAAATTGCAAAACTATATTTCTCTAAGTGTGAGAATAGATTTGGAAGTTAAACCACTATTGGATTTACATGGCAAGAAAAAATTCAGAAGTTTATTTTTTATTAAAATATAAATTTCTTTAACCGTTGCAATGTACAACCATTTGTCCTTCCTCAGGACAACTGTTGTAAGTTGTCTGAATGAAACATGCAGTATATTCAGAAGAATCACTCCATTCAACAGTATAATCTTATATTCAACAGTATGGTTTTTTAGAGAATCTCAGACTCCTTTACAAACCTGATTTACTGCTTGGTCTGAGCTAAACATTGTGTCAGTTCATCCACCAGTGAGTTCATGACCAGTGAGGGGTGACAGCCATTTAACAACATCTGGTAAACTTTGCAAATCAAGAATAACCTTGTTTTAAACTTGACAAAAGTATCAGAGACAATATGATTATTTTTGTGAAACACCTTGGAGTTTTTCTGACATTCAAGGTGGGGTTTTGCTGCAGAATATGACTCAGCTTTTCCTACAGCCTAGTGCAGAGCCAGGCAAATCATTCAACCGAGCTTTGAGAGCTCTCACCAAAGTAGCTCACTAATCCCAGCTCATCCCAAAGTAGACATCTAGGGCTCAATTAAGTTGTCCAAGCACGGATGCCTACTGCCATCTGAGACTTCCAGGTGCGTCTGACAGACGTGTCACAGGGGCAATGGGAGACACAGGCTCTCCTGGAGGAGTAGCTGGAGGCCAGCTATGGTACTGCTGGGAGTACATATTGGCACTGGTGCCTGTGTATGAAACAAAGTTCTAGTGAATTGTCAACTGATCAGCTCTCCAGACTCTCCTGATGGCACTAACTAGACCTGTGCTGACTAAAATGGGAACACAAGCTCCTAACTCACATGCAGATACCTTTATATTAAGGCACCCAAATTTGTCTTAGACAAACTGAAACCCGTCTGCTCATTCGTGCAAAAGTTTTAGAGCAGTGGGTTTCTGTCTGTCTTATTGTGCAGAGACATAAACATTACTATATCAAATTACATTGGCTTTTCAGGTCTCCCAGTGTCATTTGGAGAAGTGTTTCTGCAAAGCATGGAAATGAATATGGCATTATGAAATTAGGTTATGATTCCTAGTACAGTATCAGAGAAACTGCTAGCATGCCTTCACTGAAACTGCGATATCTGTAAAGTCAAAAAACTAGTAGACTGGAAATAAGAATGGTACATGAAAATTGAATTCAAAAAAACTTTTTTTTTTTTTTAAAGTAATACAAAAACGAGTGCAAGGACAATTGTATAAATCTAAAACACAGACAAACTCTTCAGATCCACCTAGGTAGCTTCCCAGCTGATTTATCTGGCAACACCATTTTCACTTTCACAAAAGGCTTAAAGTTGGTGGCTACACAGGACTGGGTCAGGAATTAGGGAACCTGGTGTAGGCTGTGGGGGGACACAGGTCCCTTAGAGATTTCCACGCTAAAGGGAGAAGGGACTGATACATTAAGAGGTGCTGCCATGGTAGAAGGAATCTTGGATCTCAGAATCAGCATGCAAGGAAACGGGAGAAAAGATTGATGCTCCCTCTGCAGATAGACTCTGTGCTTCACCAAGAGATGGAGGAGGTGGTGTTGTCCTATCCAGCAGCCTCTCAGATGAGTTTTCTTCTTAAGAAAAGTGCCAAATTCTCCCAAATAGTAGAGGGGTCAGTCTGCAACAACAAACTATTTCTCAGGCCTCCCCAGATCAGCTTTTGAGCCTCTCTCCTGAACAATTTCATGTCAAGTTGCTGTGAGATTTGTGAAAAGCAAGGAGACCCTTGCTGAATGCCTCCTTCCCTTGCAACTTAAGCCAGAAGGGAATATGGAGCTGATTATTAATTGTATGATGTGTTGAAAAGACTGAGGAAACATTTTTAAACCTTTTCCATAAGTACCATTTGCAGACTTACAAGGCCAAAACTCTGCTTTCCCACAACAGGTCATATTTTGTCAAAATCTTGTCAAATCTTGTCCTTTCCTAGTATTCAGGAGAGGGCTGTAGACAAGCACTACACTGATTCAATGCAATTTTCTTGTGTATTACTGAGCTTTAGCCTTGGTTACAGCCATCCACACTGAGCAAAATGAACATGTAATTTATCAGAAAACATTATTCTTCTTGTTACATGCACTCAAAGAGCTATAGCTTATCCATTAAATCTTCCTCTGAACGGACGCACTGGATCATGCTTTCCTAACCGCAGCAGGAGATCGATTTGTGCCCTTAAAAAACAAGTTACCTTCCTTATCTTATCTTGAATACCTTGCAACATTATGAATGATCTTAATTACACAGCTCTCTATACACACAGGTTCATGAATATGAAATACTCTGATTAAAGTAACGCTGAAGTTCTATACACATTCATCTCTGAAGATAGCTCTATCCGAGTTAATGGACTTGCAACAGGGATCAGTTCTGCCTGCTGTGCCAAAGCACTGTCTCACATAATGCATACAACCAACAATTAGATGATGAAGTGACATGGTAAAAAGGAGATTTAGCTTTCTGGGGTGAAACAGGGTGAGCGTCATGTTACAACTACAAAAAGCCATACATGAGTTAGCTTGAGGGAAAGCAGTTACACTGAAACAAAATAGCCCTGCTTTCATTAAGGCCAAAGCTCCAGCTATTTTATGTTTCCTCCTTAACCCACTCGGTAATTATTGTGCACATCTAGCCAAAGCCAGCTGTGACATTCCCAGTCACTGAGCGGAGCATGCCAGGACCCCATCCAGCACGGCATGAGGACTCTTCTGTGCAATGAGTCACAGCCTGCTTCTGGCTACATCTACCACTTCCATCGTCCCAGAACAACCCTTCTGGCTGCTGGTATCATGCCGGCCCTACCCAGTGCTGAAGCAAGTAAGAAACAACAGTGTGGATGTGGCAGATCACAACCTTTGGCCAAAAGGTAATATTTTCAAGGTGAAGATGATTAATCTCTTAATAGGTGACAAGAACTGTTTCTCTGCCAGCAAGCTTCCAGGAAGCAACTGTAGTGGGGCAGATCAAGATTTGATGTGAGCTAGAGACAACTAAGGGGTTCATGTGAAAAAGGAAGGCAAAAGTCCAGGCTATCATTTTTGATGGAGGCAGCTTCACAGTGAAGAATCAGAATAATTGATCTTAGCCACAGCAACGAAGCAGAGCCACAAAGTCTCTGGTAGGACAACGAAAATGGGCCCCGTTGAGTATGAGGAGAAGCAAGCCTAACTAGGAACACAATATTCTTTTACTGCGTGACAGAGACATCGAAGGCAGATGTCTGAAGATCAAGCATTAGGTCTTCCAGCAAATCTGGCAAGTTTCTAAGTAGATTGTTGTGACTTTTAATTTTGGCAGCCAATTTTATCTGATTGTTATAGTAAATCAGAGACTTCCCAAGTGCAAAAGCTGAGCAAGAGATCAGATATAAATTGTTTTTTATGAATTGTTTTTTTCTCTAACCTAAGCTTCAACACCAATCAGTTTTACATATTCTACTTCCAAGTGCCAAAAATTGTTAACACACCAGTAAGTCAGCGCTCCAACAGGAAGCTCAGCAATGTGTATTGAAATGGGGAGTTTCTTATGGAAAAATGAACCCCTGGAAACTATGGATCAGGAAACCTTCCCATCTAAGAAGAAACTTCTTCAAATGTCACTTCTACAGAAGAATTATGTTACAGTACTCATAGTTTATGTTATGGATAACAGCTACTTAACATATCTTAATGGAAAGTAAATTGAGTTGTCATACTCCGTGTCTTAAAGAGGAAATGCAGAGACAAAAGCATAAAACACTTCACATTTTTGTCATGTACCAGAATATTAGCTGGTCTGAGAGAGAATTCTCATCTTGCTCTTCACGGTATGTGCGTGGCTTTTAACTTCTGGGGAAGTGATGAAGCATATCTAAAAAAATGTTATTAAAGTGAACACTGAATTTTTGGTAAGAGAATTAATTATTAATCTCTTTCAGAGCAAATTGTTATGAATTGTTTCCTTGCTCCACTAGCATCATGTGAATTGTGTCCAATTCAACCGAAAGTTTTATCTGTTTGGGGAAAAGGGAGGGGGAGAAAAATTGTATTATGCATGCCTCAAGAATCTGAAGCTGCCACGCTTAATAAATCACAGCATTTCTGAAATTGACTACTATTGTTCCGAACATATCCCCATTCTCCTTTCTGTGATGAGAAATGTACTTCTACTTTGTATTTTCATAGCTGAGCGAGTGCTCCAGGGGCACGTACAACTTTCCTACTTATTTATTTATATTTTAACACCAAGAAATATTGGTGTTGCTTATAATCTTATGACAGAACAATGACCTGCCATAACATTACCGGGAAAGGCTCAGCTATGATGTGAACATGCTTAGAGCACCCAAAATCCTGTGATGTCCTCCTGGTGTTCTGAACACTGCTGCTTTGACAAAGATAGGATGGAGAAAGGTGCATTTACATTTTACTGCCAGCTAATAGGGCTGGGCACCGTGCCATGTTCATCACAGGTACTGATCCAAGAGGCAGCTCCCTATTCACTTGAGAAAGTCCAGAAACATTTCCCATGGGGAACGGCTCAAACCGTACATCCTCAAGCAGCACACATTTGCCACCAGAGCAAGCAGACACGCATAAGAAAGACAAAGAGAAGGGCAAGAAACTGCGAGAAGGGGAAAGCACTGTTTGGATGCAAGTCCAGAATCTGTCCAGATGTTCAGAACTGACAGGGGACTGGGATCTACGGTTAGTTTTCATTCCCACAAAAAGTGAATAAATTAGCTTCAGCACTCAAGCAACTCATCCTTCCTCCTCCCAGGACTGTTTTCACAGTTGTCACGCTTCCGTGTTCACTGTGCTTCGTTAGCCTTACTTGTCTCTTCTCTACTCTCTCATCTCGTCTAGTGCCAGACTCTTTTCTGTGTTTCCATATCTACCGGCGTAACTGAGTAGCTCATATCCATCTTCTGACTTATCGTTCAGCTACTATATGTCTCATTGCTATGTGCAGAGCTCCAGACATCACTGGCAAATAAAGAACATGAAGCAGAAACTTGAGCTCTGTGGAGGCCTGTTTGTTTTGGCTGTCGCTGTAGTTTTTATTAATAAATGCCTCCTGGTAGACTAGACTCTATTTATCATGACATATGTTATCTAGCTTATGTTCTTATACAGTATTTATTACAAAATTTAAGTCGTGCACAAAACTATTTCTCTCTCTCTTCCCAGGCAGTGAGAAGAATGGTTACGCTATTTTAATGAATATGCTTGTCTTATGTTATTATTGAGAAGCTTTGGCTAAAGAAGTGACCTTTGTGTTTTATTTCGAAAATATGAAATTTGTGGTTGCTGTGGTCCTTTCCCATTGGAGAAGGATATCTGATCCATCTGCACATTAATAATTCTCCAACTAATTTTTTGCTCAAATCTCCTAATTGTGGATTTTCCCCAGATCTCTTTAGCTACTTCTCTTTCCAGTCTTGCCTATCTGATTGGTTCGATCCTTGCTTTCACACACCAGACGCTGTAATCCAGAGGGCTGCTAGACTAGCCCAGCCAAAAAAGGAAACGTTCGTTTCCACATTTGCCAGCACCTCCTCCAATATTGCAACTGAACCCTAACTCTTGAAAAATTCTGGTTAGGATTACAATAAAATCTTGAGAGAAAACATGCATCTAATCTAATTTGAGGGCATGAAAAATTCAGACTAGGTTCAGAAAAGACAGCCAAATATTGTGGTAGTTTTCCAAACAAAACGTCTGCTTCTAAAAAAACAGGGTGCATCTCTGATCCCTGAGAAGGGTGAATACCTTTCTGGGGCACCAAAGTCAGGTAGTATCAAGCAGACAAGTGAACTGGTCAAGATAAAGCCTAGATTTTTGCACAGCTTTACCTCTCCTGGCTAAAATGAGTAAAAAGTGCAGATTCAAGAGGGCTTTAGTAAAGGTACTATGCAAAACATTGTCTTAAGTTCTGTTATGCTGAGCCAGCTTGATAATTTTAGTGTTTACTGTCTCACTTCACAGGTCCTTACATTCACAGTGATTTATACAAAGTGTTCTGTTTTCTATCTCTCACAAACTTTTTTAATACTGCACTAGGTAAACAGATTGTCATCAGATTTCCAGTCCTTCCTGGGTAATTTTCCCCAGTTATGTAAATGTTTATCTTAATTCTACTTCTTCCTTTGCGCTTTTTAAAAATATTTTTCCTCCTTCTCTGGACTGAGCCAGTGTGATAACCACTCTGCAGAATGGAGACAAAAGAATACCAGGGCTGGATGCCAAGGAGCAAGGCTACAAGTACCCAGCCAACAGCATAATCTTTGATTACCAGTTATCCAAGAAAGCATAAAACAACGTGGAGATCCTGCTTAGCATTATTACTCCAAACCTCCAAATACACCTAGTGGAAAGCTTCAATGAGGTAATTCAGCAGTTTAGCTTCTTGTGTTTGTGTAGTAAAACAAGTTGCTCCTGCAAACATGTTCACAGGTGCGCCAGTGCCAGACACGTACATAGCCGTAGAAGTTTAGATCAAGACTTGATTCCCCTGGTTATTTTTCCCACCACCTAACCTGTGTTGTGTTTGGCAAGTAAGCTTCTGGGGAAAGGGAACGGCATGCAAAGTGCTGGCAGCAACATTCTGTTTGATATGCTTAAGTTAATTAATAGAAAACAGCTCATGTCAACAATGTTTATATTTCTCATGCTTTCTCTCCTTAACCACTTGAACTGAGCTATATAAAAAGCACTTTAGAATCTACTATGTGTACAAAAAAATCAGTATTCCTCTAAATAAGTTTGTCAGTATACAAAGTTGTTGATAGATTGGGGATCATTTCCACAGCCAAATAGTGCATCTAACTCAGCAGAAGACAATGAAACTTCAGTACAAGCTTCCTTCCAAATAAGCTCTGCTTTCTTTCCAGCTCACAAAAAATATGAGATATGGGACCAGGTAACTATAGAAGTCCACAGATTTCAGTGGGTAGAATTCTGAAGATAACTGTCTTCTTTCAGTAGACTTTGGGGAAAAAAGAAAACAAAACCAAACATACATACATACATACATACACTGAATAAACAATTAAGCTTGCAAGAGGCTGATACATTAATCTTCCTGCTTGGAAATCCGAAATTCTACTTGCCTCTGCTACAAGTGATCCTCGTATCATCCCTTTGTTTGGACACCCATCTGCTACCAGTTTCAAACTTAGTTAGTGAAATAACGCTTAAGCGTACATTTTCGTAGCACAGATGAATTCCTCCTTAATTGCTTACACCTCCTATGTTAAGTTTCTAAATACGGATATGTATGCCAGACGCCTACTCTGATTTGATAGGATTTGATGGTTTGTTTCTCCAGTCATGCAAAGTGCGGAAAACCTCTCTCTCCTGTGACTACATAAGGAGCATAAAGAAAAAAGGACCGATTCCTAAGCTAAGCTTCTACACAGTTAGGATGTTTAAACTTAATTTTGTGAATATCCAAACCCATTTATCACCCAGAAGTCAGAGTAGATACTCTGTAACACATAGCACTCAGAACTGGCTCATCGGTCAGCACTGCGAGAGATAATGCAGTGCTGTATTTACAGACTGAGTCTGGAATCAGGACTTTCTGTATATGACTTATGCTAATGTAAAGCAAATGAACTGCTCAGCCTGGATGAATTTAACATCCCTGTGGTTTAGTTTACACAGAGGTAAACCAGAAATAACAGCAGTCAAGCAGAGCCAAGTCAGACTGCAAGGCTTTGTGGACCAATACAATAATGCAAACAGCCCTGGCTGGGAAGTAGTGTATAGTACCACGTCCCTTGCCCAGGGCTGTGCTACAACCTGGACCAGCAGGTGCCTCTCCATGACAAATGCTCTTCAGTAATGCAGTCATGCACAAAGAGAAGTAGCTATAAACTACAATAAGTAGTTTACTATCTAGTACCATCCTGACCTCTAGTATTCATGGGCACAAAGATAGGTTAAAAGTGCTTGAAAAGAACAGAGCTGGCAGCTGGGTCTGGCAGCAGAACTTGCTTTTCCTCTCTTCCCACAGAAGCATTTATGGCCTTTCTGGCTCATGTATGGATAGACACATGCACACCTTATGTAATCCTCAGTTTGTGTACTTACCTCACTCATATATGGTGCCATCATAAGGCGAAGACCTATGAAGAGCGTACTTGAAGCCTTCAGTTAAAAGGAGATGCCACAGCCAGTGCAGAGTCAGCCCAGTTACATGAAGTAAATGCAGAATGGTGTAGTATCACCCACAAAGCCAGCACAGTCTCTTCTGCTGCTGGAGAGGGGGAAGACGATGCAAAAGATAACATGTCAGATGAGTGAATAAAAAAAAAAAAAAAAGTTGAGCTCTGTAACAGTTGGAAATTTCTGAAGATTCTGAGGAATGGGATTCAGCTTTCTGATTCAGGTTAAACCTCCTGATTTAGGTTAGAAGGTTACCGTCTCCACAAAGGGAAGGTGCATTGCAATATTTTGCACACGAAAGAAAAATTGGTGAATTTTGCCTGAGTTTATATGCACAAAGAGCATAGGTGAACATCACCCTGAGTATGCGTTTTTCTCTCTCAGAAGCACAACTTCTAGATCAAACATACCTTTGATTATGCTCTGAAACACGGGACCAAGAATTTCTCTCTCAATGTTCCTGCAATACAGAGTATAAATAATGCTTGAGGAAACATTCAGTCGTTGATGGCACCAGTCAGGAACAGAATAAAACCCAGGTAGATCACCACCAATAGCTTTGCACTATTGCTTTCCTTGAACAAAATCAGAAAGATTAGTATCAGCATTCTTCTTTCAACAAGAACAAAATTAAGGAAATCTCTTTACTCATAGGAACCCCTTTTTGGTCAAAATTTGTGCCACCTAATTTAGGGTTTGAAAGGGTGGGACAGAAAGCAGAAATGTTTATCTGGAATCCTACCACCTCTTCTTCCACCCTTGCTGAAGTGGCTGACCCTCAGGGAATGTTTTAAGGCCAAGGAATTTGTCCCTTAAATGGAGTGAGTTGATGTATTTGTGGAGTGGGTGCTTTCATTACAACTGTTTGTAAGTGACCTATCTTAAACTATTGTTCTTTCATGCATACAAAGGAAAAGCAGTATAAACAAACTAAAACCAAAATAAGATACCTTAATACAGGTATGTATTTTACTTGATTTCAAAATACCAGGTTTTAGACCTGAAATGGCTAACACTATTTTCTTCACAATTTGTTTTTTTAAATGTGTCACATGCTTTCTTTCATTAAAAATCCTAATCATTTGATATTCAAAATGCTTTTGACTGGGTAAAGTGGTTATTTTTACCACCAGTTTTAGGAAAGAAAAAAAAAAATATTAAAAAAAAAGAAGAATCTCCAACGTATTTTAGTCTAACTGTGGGGAGCGTGATTTAATGGAAATGCTAGGAAAAGGTACGTATCAAACCTACATTCTTCTACCTCTTTCCAGCCTAAAATAAATCTTTTGCCTCTGGACTCTTTCCTGTTCTCATTCCTGATATGGGCAGCCTATTTAAAAGCAGCTACTCAGCATGTCGCACGCATGCAAACCCTTTCTGGTGGTGTAAATCATCTGCGTCAGTACACGCAGGAGGGAGGGAGGGCACCACTGGTGTCGCTGGCTTCCCCGGGCAGCGTGGGACCTTTGCAATAACTCAGTACCTCTCCTTCTTCGGTTCCCAGTGTGAGAGAGGTTGAGGGAACATGGCCAGAGCATTGCTCTATTTCAGCTATTCTTGGCCATTGTATCAGCCTCTCGGGGCCATAGGAAGTGTAATGTAAGGCTGTTCTAAATTTATGTCCCAGGCTGGACCAAGATTAGGGGAAGTTTTTAGGTCTCCCACTGTGTTTTCAGCACTGTTTCCTGGGGCAGGGGGAAAGGGAAGGGTAAGGGAGAAATACTGACTAGAGAGTTAAATTGATTTAAGTTGAAGAAGACAGAAAATATGGACCTCCCCAACATCATGTTAAAAAATTGATTGTTTTAAAACAGGATGCCTATTCTTTAAATGTGAGTCTCAGCACTGTCTCTTTAATCCCTCTCTATAAAACACTTCTCTCCCACCTTGCTCCTCCTGCTTCTGAATTAGCCCATGCATAAAAACCAAGAGGAGGTGCAACTCTGGAAACTTGCAGAGGATGACCTACAGTGACAGCAGTCAAATGAAATTATGCGTGTTCAAGAAGATCAGCTCAAATGTAGATTGATTAAATGAGTCTATCTTCCCACAACTCCAAGTACAAAAACATTAAATTAAAGATGAAGCAGCTATCTGCCAATGGCACACTACCTGAAAGGGTTAATTGTGAGAAAATATTTTCTGTGACCAACAGGCATTTATTCTCTCAACATTTATGCTGTTTAAGTTAACAATAAGAGGTTCAAATTATGCTGGGATCTGGACAATCCCTACAGAAAGAGTGCTGTACACAGAATTTCCCATGAAATTGGCCCTGACCAGGCTCTGGAACCTGAACTTGGACAAGGTGATACGTGCCGGGCTTTATACAACACTAGAAAGAATCTAGAAACTTAATAACATAATGAAGCTTGAAATTTATTGTAACTTTAATATTGAAGGATTTAAAAAGCAATTAAACTGCTTTAAAATAGCAAAGAATTTATGGGAATGCAATATGGATTGGAACAAACAGGCCTAAATCAACACTGGTTTGGAAGTCTAGTAAGGACTAGATCTATGGGAGGTAATTCAGGAACAGATGCAACAAATTAATTCCAGTAATATTGGAGTGTTAAAAATGGCAACAGAAGCCAGCTTTGTTCAATAGAATGGAAAAATAATCATCCATTCTCTCCCTTTCCGCCCCCAAGGAGCTGGATTTTCCCGGCACAGCCATTCATTGGTGACAGCAGATGCACCAAAATGTCTGGCACCAAGAAACTGAAGATAAATAGATAACATANCCAAAACCCACAAGTGTACGTAATTCGGAGAGTTGAAGCTGCGTTTCATGTTTTACACTGAAGTCTTTAAACAGATACTGTACCTGAAATAGTGGAGTCATGGTCAGTACAGCATCTGAGGCTAGAAGCAATCTAACTTACCTTAAAAACATTGTATTTTAGTCACTGTGTACACCCAGTCCCCAACAATCAGTTGTTACCACCACTGCATTCCCTCTGCCAGGCTCAGTTCTGGAGGGCAGACAGCGCCCTGAGGCACCCTGCGATACAGGGGATATATACGGCCCGCATGCTCCTCTTGAACACAGCTAGCAATTAGGTACTGTGGAAATGGAGGCCGCAAAAGGCTGGAGCTTTCAGCAGAGGTTTTCATCCAAAGGTACCTCCAGTTACTCCCCACATTTACTTGCAAGCTACGCTGAAATTGTGTCTCAGGTTTTTCATTCACACCACGGCCGCAAGCGCGTGGTGTCGCGCAACGAAACTACGAAGCCGTTGAGGAGGAAACGACAGTGGACTGCGTCTCAGAGGCTTGCGCAGGAAGTACAGCACTCACAGTAATTTCTAGTCACAACTGGAAGCGCATGAGCAAGTCACAATTTGTTCAGCAAATTTATCGCTTTTCTCAAGAATTGTCTGCGAACAGACTGTGACTTTTATTAATTTGTCTCCAGTTGGCAAGGGGACACCAAGTATTTTATTTGAATAAATCCTGGCCAAGGGATTGCTCACAGACTTATGTCTGTTCTAATTGCTTCAATATTCCTGCTCTGACATTCGAGCTGAGGAGGATTAGATCAAGCCCCAGTTACCAACAGATACAGTTTCATTCCTAAACCAATGAGAAATTCACCTTTTAGACAGAAGATAGAAGTAGAAATCTTCCCCTCGTTTAAAACAAAGCATAGCAAATCGGAAACAGATCTCTGGCACTGACAGAAAGGCAAGGAGGAAATAGAGAAAATGTTGATTAATGACACTTATTTGTGCTACGGATGGCGATCAAAGGGGAGTGAATGCGACGCGCAGCGCTCACCACTGCTTTTAAAACCAAAATTCCTTTGATGTGCAGCACAGTATCCGGACGTTATGGGAATTAAAAGAAAAGCCACGAGAACATTATTAATAAAGGTTTAAACTGAACAGCTTCAGGCACCAAGCACATAGCACCAAGGTTTGTGCTTTTTAAAGGACCAGCTGGGGAATAATTATGATAAATTATTTTTATCTATTATTTAGTTTTAGTAAAGAAAGCCTCTTGATGCGAACAGTAGTATAGTTACCACCCAGAGTAGCCTGCACAATTACAGAGTGGGTAAGCATTTAAGAACAAAGAAAAAGACTTCACACAGGCAAAAAAAGGCTCCCTGTGAGCAGCGTGGCTGCGGGGACTGTGCCCAGCAGTGCTGGGGAAGCTACACCACAATCAGCAAGGAAGCAGAAGCGTCACACCGCTGTGTGGAAGCTTTGCACCTTCCTCCCAGTTCCTCCTTGCACCTCTCTGCTGACTTCTCCTTTCTCCTGCGTTCCCCCAGGAAGGCGACTCTGCTCAACCTCACGGAAACCAGCTTGGTTCCCCACTGGTGTCATCTAACCTGTTCTGCTGCAGCTGGTGCCGACAAGAGCTCAGCACTCTCAGCCCAAAAAAGGCCACCCCTCTGGTTTTTCCATGCTTTGTGGCTCTGTGAAAGTTTTCTTCGCAGACAGGGTGAACTCAAGGCTTCTTACCAGCTCAGACAGCATTCTATTTTGCTGAGGCCCAGGCTGGGCAAGGTTGTTCCTGTCATGTGAAGGGGCAATGAGTCAAAGGGACATCTCCTGAGGGTCAGGCTGGCAGCAGCTCTTGCCACCTGGAAAGGCAGGATGAGGCAGCTGCTTTGGCAAGGAGCTCCCACCCACGCTTGCAGCCTCCCCGTGACACCACCAAAGGAATCAGGGAGCTCTGACAACCCACTGCCTTACCAAAGGCTTGAGCTGATCCCAGCTGCTGCCCCTGCCCATAAGCTGTCATGCACCCTCGTGCCATAAAAGACCTCGCCCATACAGGTATCTGTCACAGCAGTGGTGTCCCTCGTGATGCTCTGTAAAGTCCTGACACTCACTCGGTTACATAAAATGCACATAATTACTTTGGAAGATGTTCTGGATAGATATAATTTACTTTTCCTTTTTTTTTTTTTTTAATGCCTGCCGAAAAACATGACAAGATGCAGAAAACTGATATTTCATATCCTTCTGAAAGAGGGATTTTTGAAGAACGTGAAAGATTAAGAGGAAAATGAGTTTTAAAAACTCCATAGAACAGCAGCTTTACATTTTGAAAAGACCTTTCTAAAAACCAGGAGCTTCACGCGTAAAGTGAGTATTGTTGCAAGATAAAAGTTTAAGATTGACAGGAATTTTTGCCACCTTAAAGCTTACTTGATACCACCATAAGTTTTGCATACTCTGCTGTTAATCACAGATAATTCTTGTCCTACAGAAAAAGAAACTTCTCTTATGCTACATCTCTATTGATGCAAAACACCACACTGCATCTTGCAAAAAACCTAGAGGGTTTTGAAGAATACCATCTTCCTTGTCTAACAGTATCACGTATTTCCCACCTGTAATTCTTTTATTAAAATAAAAAAAAAAAATTTTTAAAAAAAAAAGAAACCAAGCAACTAACAGGAAATTCTTGTAAACCAAAACCATCTTCTTTTTTTTACTAAGATGATTTCATAGGTGCTTTGACAGATTGATTTGGTCAATATTGGCACAACAGTAGTGCACTGTGTTAGCAATAGCACTTATTTGCAGCACTGAGTCCGTGAAGATCATCAGTGGAAGGGAACTAATAATGAACTAAATAAAATGGATTACAACATGTTACACTGCATGGTAGAATGGGGAGAGAGAGAGAGAGCGCGCGCGCGCGCATCCAAAGGCTACAAAACCAGTTCACTGACTAATAAAAAGTATTAAATTGTCAATTTCACACAAAGTAGTATCTTGAATATAATAAGCTGGGCTGCACAAATCTTTTTTGGCTCAGCATTTGAACCAAAAGTCCTCCTCTGAAAAAACACCTAATGATAAAACTGTAGAAAACACTTAAAATTTCTTACTAAAAAAATAAAAAAAGATAAGAAAGCTGTTTTTTGTCAAATGAAAGAATCTCTACAGTTGAATAAAAAACCTTTTCATTTAGAACCAAGAAAAACGAAGCAAATAAAGAATTACATTTGCAGTTTTCCAGATTGCTTCCCTTTCTACACAAGCACAGAGGAACTATAAGACATGTCCAGAATACTGAAGACTGAGGTTTACTTCTCTGTTTACTTCTCTTCTCATCTAAGCATAGGGTACTACTGGATGAACACTTTTGTTTCTCCCAAGAACGTTGTTTTGCTTAAATAATTGAATGTTCATCAGGGAAAGAGACTATATCATAAATAGAATATATTTGGCTTCCTGTTGCAGTTAAGTAAGTTCTGCCATTGACTCATTCAGTGAATATTCGATATTGAGGTGGGGCATCTCTAGCAGGATGACCCACCACATTATACTCGGATACATCCTTAAGGTCAGAAACCCCATGCATAAAAGGTGGATCTGAGGTGAGTCCTCCCTGCATTGTCTATGTCTGTCTCCAGGTTAGTGGTAAGAGAGAAACTGTTGCCACCCTAGGCTCCCTTCTCTGCCAAGATTAATTTCAAAGATTCATAAAAGGTGCAGATTAATTTTTCTCCGTGATTCAACTATTTCTTGTCACATCCCTCAGCTGGGGTATTAATTAAAGCAAGTCTAAGAGCAACAGTAAAAGATTCTGCCATCAACAATCCTGACATAAACCCATTAAGTCAGAGAAGTTAGCACTGATTGGCCACAGAGCCATCAGAGGCAGGTAGTGCCCCACAGCACCATGCAGAGAGAGTGTTTTTTCTCATCAAGTGCTGGTGCTTGCACAAGCAGGGTACCCTGAATCCCCACAGCAATCAAGAGACTTCATTTCCCTTCTTGGAAAAGCATCACCGTCTTACAGTACGCCACTCATGCAGGGTTGAGGGAAAGGGTGTTGCTCCCTTAGAGATGACTTTTATAACACATGAGATCCCTCAGCAGCCTGGGCAACCAGAAAAGGCCCTAGATCATGTCACTGCTTTTGAAAGAGCCTGGGGACACAGCAGGAAATTACACACATATTAGCTGAAGTTGATTTTAAAACAAAGCAAGCTATTTGAACAGCTTGATTAATGATGAACAACCAGGCTTCAGGAAAAGGAGTTCATGTCTTGCTAACTGGCTGGAGTTCTCACAGGGGATGTGGCCAGGGTACACATACAGGGCTATAGTGGAGGGAGCATTTCCTGAGATACTCAGAAAACATTTAACAAACTTCACAGGAGATTAATGTTTCAGATGCAACATATGTCTTGAACAGTGGGGACAAGAGAAAGAAGTGATGTCGCCATCAACTGAAAATTGGCTACGGAACAGGAGAGAGAGTCACCACAAGGCAGATTATCGCTGGCTGACAAGAAGTTACTTGAGGCAGTGTAGCTGGTTGCAGTGAGGCTGCCATTTCATTAGTCTCACTGGAACTGCCTTCAAAGCAGCTGATAGCCATTACTACCACAGTTGTGGAAAAGGTTGATGTGTTGATCCTTGATTATTTTAGCCCAGGAACATTTTATTATTCCTAAAGTATTTATGTCATATTCCTCCCTCCCACCCTCCTCCCTAGACAGAAACGAATGAGAAAATCATTTAAGTGCAAGACAGGGGGTAGTACAGAAAAGGCAAAAATGTAAGTCTGCAATTAGGATAGAATGAGGGGGAAAACAGAGACAGGTAAAAGAGTTAACAGTCTAACTGGCCTGCTCAAAAGTGTGCTAGATTGAAATAGTCGCGGGAATTGGGACTAACTTACTTTTGTATCATGGGTTACTCTTGCAATAGAAGCTGCCTACTGCTCATCTCAAGATTATGGGTTTATGTTTGCCAAGAAACACTCTTTTCTGTTGTCCCAGGCATTGTTGCCATCTGTCCCTGGACTGAGTCTTGGAGGCTGATGGAGATTCCCTAATCCTGGAGGGTTTCCAAATGAGAGGTGGGAACCCGTTTGGTTTGAACCCTCTTCAGCAGCAAATTTGCTGCTCCCCATGGAGCAGGACAGCTGAGCCCTGGCATGTTATCCCCAGGCAACTGAGTTGAGGACAAAGTCAGGAAGAGCTTTACATTTCTTCCTTGGTCACCATCACCCATCCTGTGATGACTGAGTAAAACCATATTTTTTTAAGCACTAAACGAGGGCCTATGCATCCTCTTCCTCAAGTTCAATTTTTTGTCAATGTTGTACTTTCCCTTCTCTTGACACTGAAATCACAAATTATGTATTTTGACTTGCTGATGGGCACAGAGAAATATTTCTTCTCTCTGTCTCTGCTAGTTCATCTTACTTACTTCAGAGGCCTCATTACATGGGATTCTCCTTTCATTTCAGAACCTCAGCCCAGTCTTCACACTTCACTAGCTGCCCTTGCCTTTCTGCCCTCAAACAATTCCCTGCTTGTTGGGATCTATCTTTTTCAGCTTTTTACACCCTTTTATCAACACAAGTACCTGAATAATTTGATAATTTCAAATTCATCTCTAGCATTCAAATAGGTCAAAGTTAATCGCCTAGTATAACCTACTGTAACATTAGAAACAGGATGACTTGACTGAATCTAACACAACCACTTTTTCTGTAATACTTGCCATTTTTTATGACATTGAAGACAGTTAATTCATTCAACACCTTCCTTGGGCTTTGCGTCAGCCCCTTCTGGAATGAAAGAAGTAACGATGTGATCATTACAACTACAAACATTGAATGAAAAATATAAACTGTAGTTTATTTGAAGCACTATTAAGTTTTAGTTTTCTTGTGTAGCTGTGTGATATAATTAGTAGCCTGTATACCCCTCATAATGTGTTACTGTCAGAAAAAAAAATAAAAATCAAGAGTGGCAAAAGAGTTGCACTGCAGAAATAAATAAAGCAGAGGTTCACATTACTCCCGTGATCACTGCACGCTAAACAGAATTTTTCAGTTTACCAGACACATTTGGCCTGTCTCATAAATATATCAGTGAATTAATAAACAAGTGGCTTCTGTATTCCTAATACGCTTTAAAAAACCCCTGCTTCTTTCTGAAACAAAGTTATTCCCAAATGATTCTAACGGCATCCTTCTTTTTTTAATCTCCCATATTCACTCATTCTGTATTTTTCCACATTTTTTATTGTACAGAAATAATTACCATCTTACTCAGCACAAGATTTGTTATTTTAAGTTCCAGAAAAACACCCTTACATTTCTAAAACTATTTGCCTTAAATCAGTACCAGCCACCCTCAGAAAGGTTCATTTTGCCATATAAGATGTACAAAAGAATTTTAGAAAGTGTCTACAGGCATTCAGGGCTTCATAACTGATTTATAATCAGTTGAAATCGAGTGGCTGACTTCATCATCCATCAATTCAGTATTCTACACATAACACTATTACATTTAAATACTTTTTAAAATATGGCTATCAGAGCTCCGTGGAGATACTTCACTGAAATATTTTCTAACTGCAAATACTAGTTTATTCAAATATCACTGTTTCTAAGCATTTTTCAAATTTTTAATCTCAAAATTACCTTTCTTTACAAAGTTTTCTTATTCTAGTATTTGTACTTATTTTTATTTTGAATGTATAGCTTTCTATTTGTTCAAGCTGCCAAAATATTAATTACCAGTAATAACAATAACAAATGAGCAGTCTAAATATGAAGTGAGCAAAGCAGCAATTTATTTACCAATTACAAGACTATGCATTTCCTGGCTGACGAGATGAGTGCAGCAGACGTTCTGCAAGGGTAGCCAATTTTCATTGCCAAATCTAGGAAAAAAAGATGATGCAAATCTTTTTAATTTTTTTTTCCTCTTCAAATAATGCATAGTTAAAGCAACTTCAAACAACAAGAAAAGATTCTGGTTCGGTTCACTTTGAGAGTAAACACTGAGTTCTTTCTCATTTTGTTCAGATCACTTTTCTTCATTCCTACTACAGAGAAATGCAGATCAAAAATCTCCAATTCAAATGATTGCAAACTTAAGCCAGAAATCTGATCCAGGTTTTGCAAGTGATCTCTCTGTCATTCAGGAAGAGTCTTAATCTTAAATTCTGGTGCTCCTCAGCTTAGTGATATTTACCACAACTCCTCAGGAGGCAGAAGGCTTCTCCAGGGATGTGGTTACATCCTTTTCTGGCATCTCCATCACCGGCCTCTGCTGGGAGTTCACAGCTACCCAGTTTGACCCCAAAAAAGCAGTGCCAGCCAAAAAACTGTTGTGGTCAGATGGGGTGTAGGATGAAGCAGTGATACAATTCATCCCGTCAGCAACCCATGGCTACAATTTAAAGGTACACGCTTTGGCATGAAAACTCAAGGGAAGGTGACAGCTCAAGCAGTATTTACCCACCTCAACTGTTCCAGGAAAACACAATTCAATGAGCAAATTAAGCCCAACAGGAATACACTGAGTCGTTTGCTTTTATATGTATTGCAGTCTGTGAGAAAAGACAAAACAATTAGCATCTTCATTATAATTTGGGACCAGGCCAGTTTGTAAATGAGAATTGAAGGCACGTGTAATCTCCTTTTTTGTTTTTTCTTTCTCTCCACTCCATGCCCCTGCTCCCCCCCGCCACCCCAAGAGTCTTCATGTGCTTTCAGGCTCTCCTTTTGTTCTATTACAATAAAGTCCCCAAACAATTGCCAGGTCAAATATGTTCCATCTTTCTTCTATTTCTGTAACAGCTGGTACTTGCCTCTTAAAATTTTTTTACTGTCACCTAATACACACCTTCCTATCTGAAGAATTTCTAATATGACTTTCAGTTCCAGTCCTTTATTGTTCTCTTGATCTTACTGTAAAGTCTAGATGAGTCCACACCAAAGACAGAGATTCAAATGTCCTTATATGATGTTCAGGTCTGGACACAAGCATCATTAGATTCCTTACCCTGGTGGGTGAAATGAAAACATGAATTTGAGAAAAAAAATGCCTGCTGTTTCTTGCAGAAGTTTAGATCCTGACTGATATCTCATTTTCCCAGCAGAAATTCCATATTGCTAAAAAAAAAAAAAAACAAAAAAAAAAAAAAACAAAAAAAAAAAAAAAAAAAAAAAAAAAAAAACCCAAACAAACAACNAAAAAAACAAAAAACCAAACCCAAACCCACAACATCCTGCTGTGATGGATGCATATTGTTTCTGTATATTCCAGATCCAGCAAAGTACTTCAACTCATGCCAACCTTTCAGCAGGCAAGTAATAGTACCTGATAACATTTTTATGCCTCTTGGAAGACAGAGCAACTATCACCTCCTAGTCAAACGTAGCACTACTGTAGATGTTTTCCAAACAGCTTATAATTTTCTGGAAGGACTGATTGTTCAACATAGGTCATACTTTTTAATGGCATGTCCAAGAAGGAACACAAAGTAAAGGCTAACAAACACTGAAAACTAATGAATCTATCAAATTGAGACAAACAAGCTACAAGTCACTGTTAGAAATGTTCTCGATGTTATAGATGGATAGGGCTTAGGTAGAGCCTCCAAAATAGTGAAGGGCATTTCTTCAATGGTAACTTCTTTTTTAATGTTAAAACTGAAGTTTCATGACATTTGGATAAAATTACAGAGCAAATTTAAGATTAACAGGTGCCAAGAAGCCTAGCAGCAAGTTTCCTCACTGTCCTTCTGGGAGGCAGAGCATAGCATCTGCAGTGCAGCAGGACAGTGAGCAAAGGAAGCTTTCAAACATCCCAGTTCCAGGCTGTTTGACTTCTGTCTGCAACACAATTGAAGCTGTGACAGGGGAGGTTTAGGCTGGAGATCAGGACAAGGTTCTTCACTGAGAGGGTGGTGGGGCTCTGGAACATGCTCCTCAGGGAAGTGGTCACCACACCAAGCTTGACTGAGTTCAAGAAGCGCCTGGATGCTTCTCAGTCATCTGCTCTAATTCAGCTGGTCCTGGAGCCAGGAGTTGGACACAGTGATCCTTATGGGTCCCTTCCAACTCAGGATATTCTATGATTCTATGATAATTTAGGCAACCCAAAACCTAAGTTAGAATTTTTCTGGATTCTACCTTGTTGTGGGCTACAGTGCTGCTAGGAGTCAGTCAAGTACTAAATGGCATTGTATACACCTGGCATACTCCTCTCTCACCTTCCTAAGGCCACGGATTAAACAAGCTCTTCTAGAGGTACTCCACAGAGTGTCCTGTCCAGGAGGAGACTTTTGTAGCCACCTTTCTATTATTTCAGTCTTTTCACACAGCATAAAGGGACAAAATACCTCTCAGATGGTCTTTATGAGCTGTTTCAGAGTATCTTCAGGTGCGATGAAGACCCAGAGGATCCAAAACCATTATTGACCATGGGTTAACTCAAAACCCACCGAGACATGTAGAGTAGCAGAATTCACTGACTTTGGTGAGTTTTGGATCAGGTTCCACACACCCCGTTAATGACATTTTCTATTTCAAAGTATTACAGCTATTTCAGCAGATGCTCAGCATCTGTGGTCTTGATGGGGTGCTAATCCTATTACAAGGTGATGATTGGAAGCCTATAGCTTATACTTCCAGATGGTTTTAGGATTTGGAGACCACATATGCTCAAAGAGGGGAGAAGGAATGTTTGGAGAGCTGTCTGGATGTGAGAGTTTCATAAGGTATTTGTAGAGTTTTGAGAGTTTCCGGATAGCTAGGGACCACAAACTGTACATACATTAAACAGTAGAAATTCACAGCACTCTTGAAAGTTTGGAAGACTTTACCCAGCAATATGCAGACCTGTTAATATTCCCACTGGAATGTGTCGGAGATCCCAGCAGCTCTTGGCATGGTATATTTGGCAATCAGCCACTCAGTCTTCTTTGCCTCTAGGAAAGCATGGAGGCCTTGTACTCATATTCCCAGCCTTTCATCAGAGTGAAAGGTTCAGCTGACTTCACTTGTTCCATTCTGGAACTGTAGATGTAGTGATCCATGGGGGCCACAGTAAGGATCTCACTAATTTCCTGGTCCTGATTAATTAGAACGTGTTGACTATAATCCACACCGGCTTCCAAAGACTGCAGAACTTCATAGCTCAAAGTTCCCACAAAATATTCCTGAGGAAAGAAAGGAACTACTGTTGATAACCATTACTGCATGTTATTGTGGAATCTCACAAGATTTGATAACTGTCAAAGCTCCAGCTGTTGAAATTGGTGCAAGAATCTCAGCTGCACTTACAGTAAGTGCTAGCCCCCAGGAACAAGGGAAGGGTGTGAACTGGAAGACCGAAAAATATTCCAATATTAGCAAACGAGGTTGCAAACATTTACAAACAGTAGCTATTAGTAGCATAAATTACAGTAAGAAGCCTGTTTGCTCACACGTGCTCAATCTTTTGTAATACCCAAACATACCTGCTACCAAAGACAAAGTAAAACAAATACAATATTTGAACAAGTTATCAGTAGTGTTGCTCTATATCTATCAGTTTCACACCTCTTTCAACTCACCTGTATCAACAACGTTTCATAATTAGAAGGTCAGCCAATACATCCTATCTGACAGGAAAAATAACTTTCCATGGAAACAAGGAAAAAGAAAGCCTGGAAACCATTTTCAGTAAAGCATGTATAACTCAGTAGGGTTCAGTTCAAGCTTTTTAGTATTAGGTATAAACACTTTGAAACTGGGTATATGGAAGTAAGAACTGTTCAATTAAATGAGATTCACTTTCCACCACAGGTATCCTTTACTGAAAAGGAAGCATTACCGCTGTCCTTTCACTGCAGTCTCAAATACTACATATCCATTCTAGTGGCTGAACTGATACCAGTTTCTAAGAATAGCTCTGTAATAATTCACCATTCCACATTTTTTGTTATCAAGCTGCAGCAATAATGCTTGTTCTTGAATAAACAAACATAAACAAACAAAAAGCTTTAAAAAATAGTTTAAAATAGTCTTTGAGTATTGTTTCCTGCATTGTTTTTACAAGTGTTGCAATATATAGGAGTTGGGAGAAATACCAGAAATGCCTTCTTCTCTAGTAAGGGTGTTTAGACATATGATTAGTCTGTAACATGCTAACGTTACAATCACCAAAACTACATGAGAGAACCCACCCTGATAATGTTATCCTATATATGTTTTATAGAAGCTGATAAGAGAACACTCAGTTAAAAGATTTTTAAAGAGAGGAGAATAGTGAATTAGTGGTATGTACTACTGATCTTCCAGCCTCTTAGTCTTAAAAATTATCTACCTGCTTGGAATTCAGTTACATGCTCTGCTCTGTGTGTGTCAGGGTGATCACACTGATGCTTACTCCATCTGGTAAGACCTCAGGTTTACAAGCACAGGACTCAGCCTTGCAACTAAACTATTCATTCAAACCCCTGAGTATGGAGTATCTTTAACTTCGAGAGACATTATGGAGTTATAAAGATATCCATGCTGCTGATCTCGTTGCAAAGTCTGGCCCACAGGGAGAAGATTGAAAGGACTAGCATACTTTACCCTGCTGCATTGTGCCAAGAATCCTATTTTTTATAAGAATTCTTAAAAATGTGTAGTCTATAAACCAGGTCTTCATTACTGGTACATTGTAAAACATCTTGAGTTCCATTTTTGACAATCAGAGCCTTTTCAAGTTTCCATTACTGCTCACTACTTACCAATTGTTTAAAGACTGTTCAGGGTACAGATTTTTCTGTTGCTACCATTTTTTTCTCTTCTGTTATGCCAAGTCTCCAAAGACCCTTCAGAGTCATCAGTATTTAAATATCAAAGTACCTGTTAAAAGAAGTTTCTCATTTAGTTGTCACAGAAATTCATGGCAAATCTCTTGGCAGTTTCAGGGGGAGAACAGACTCCTCCAATCTATGAGAAACGGTCAACCTAGGTGATATGTGAGCATCATGTCCAATTGGACTTGTAGAGCACTAAGAAGGGCCAAAGCTTTTCTTCACAGAACTTGACTACTAATTTTAGCAGTAACAGGACTGGCGGAATGGGGACTGTACATCATTCTTCTGATACGCTGAAAAGGGAACCATGTTTGATCCTTCTTCATGTCCATCTCACCGCATCTACTGAGGTTGAAATCTCCCTAGAATTATATAGTTAAGAGCTACAAGGGGGTGAAAGAGGCTTTGCACTAAGCTTTTTGTTATACCACCACAGCTGATTGCTGTTCCTTGGATCAGTTCTAATGGTGTCCTAGGACAGGACTGGAAGTTCCAGTGATGTTATCTGCAGCAAGTTTGTCAAAATTAATGAAAAGGACCTGCTGAATGCAAGTCTACCAAGAAAACAGATGGATGAAGCAATGAAAGTGCTTTATTTCTCTCACCAGAGTGGTCTGAATATCTCTGAATATATAGATTTTAGTAGCAAACTGTCATCTGCTCTTTGCTGGAGGTGTGCACTAGTAGTATGAGGCAGCAAAGTGGTATTGGTATTTAACTGCTTGATTTTCTGAGCGTGTAGTGGGGGAAATTTGGAGAAAAAGTTATGTTGTTAGACTCTGTCTCCCAGACTCACACTGTCATGGTAACCACCATACACTTAAAGAGGGTTACGCTGATCCTTTAGGCAAAGCAACAACTTTCATCGCAGGAAAGCTGTATCTGCCTGCCTCAAGCAGCATTGTGCTGATTTGAAAGGAATGGCTTTGTCTGAGCATTCATGGCCAGGACAAACACACAAGGGAAAAATCTCCCCTGTTTTTAAGGCATAACTATGTAGCTGAGGGAAAGTTTATAAAGTCTATGTATAATATGTGGACAGATGGATGGATTCATTTATCATGGCAAGTCATACCACTGGGGTATTTACTATGGAGCATAGTATGGTTCTATACCTTTTCTATGCCTTTTCAAACTTTTAACTATTACAAAATCAAACCCACGCAATTATCCTTTTACACTCCTCTTTGCCAAACAGTAAGAAAAAAATCTTATTCTGAAAGCATTTATGTATAGCAGAAGGTGTGTTCCTTTTAAAGGATGCCTCTAAATTTTGGGCTTATGGTAAACAAACACTTCTCTAGCAACTGTCGTATTCTACCATGTCACTGACATAAAAACACAACCCCTGTTAGCTCAGCTTTATCTCTAATCATAATGAGAGGTTACCATACCTATTTACAGCATTTGATAATAAAGTGGTGTTCATACAGTTTGCAGTATTTGTTTACACACATACATTTTTATCTCCATGTACACAGAGATTCGTCACTTATGGTACAGGATTATAGTCCTGTGAAAATCTCTAATCTTTGACAGTATAGGTTATGTTCCTGTAAACATATGACCAAACAAAGCCTTTATTATGCCGGTACAGTGTCTGAAGGAATGGGGTTCTGTAAACAGCTTATACAAAGCATCCCTGAGATGTTCTCAGACAGAACAAATGCCACTGTTTCATAATTAAACAGTTGATCTGAATCTTTCTCAATAGACCAATAATTTCAAATGTTCAGATAACTTTGCAAACTCTAATTTCCCATAAGAACTTAGAATTAATTTGTATATACACCTACAAAACAAAATCCAACTGCTGCATGGAAGTCACAGGAAGTATTGAGGGCTGTAAGAGAGTCTTGCAAGCAGTGATTGAATTTTCAACGTATTTTCCCAAATTGGGTGTTTTTGCAAGCCAGTAAGAGACAGGCATGAAGCTTAGGTATCAGTTCAGCCTCTTTAAATTCTGAGAGCATAATTTAGTGGAAGGATACAGAGACTTCAGCTGCAGAGGGAGTACATTTGAAAAAAACAGAGAACTTCAAGTTGGAGATTAAGTTTGTAAAACACTTCTGGCAGGGATCTTAATTTCTGTTTTACAACAGCACTTAACACATAAAAATTACATTCCTAACTGGAAGCTTCTGGTCACTACAGCATTATGTATGTTACGATAGGATGGAATGTAATTATATTCTTTATTAGACAGTACTTCAACTGAAAATATATATCTTGCTATGTATGCTGTCATAATATATAAAATAATTTATGATCTATCAAATAACTACAATCCAGTATTTCTACACACAAATACAGACGATCTGGGACTAGTCGCCTGGGAAAGTAGTTCCCAAGAATCAAAGGCTGTGGCTACAGAGTATAAGTGACTTGAGTAAGAGTTGGATACATAACTATTTATCACAGTTTTCAAATTACCCGCTTCAGAAGTATGTCTTATTTCAGCCTTATGCTTTGATTCAAACAAACCAAAAGCAACAACTCACTTGCACAAACAAGAAAGAGATGTTTCACATAAACGCTAGGCACATTCAGCACAAAATTTCTGTTTGAAGTTTGTCGTAGCATTTGGTTTTTCAAAACCACCTTCATTGCATTAACATGCAGGTCACATGTTCCCTTTTTTTCAGATGAGAAGAATTGAATCAGTTTTCCAGAGCAAAGTCATTATTATGAACTTAAAATTTCCTTCCCACAAATATTCTCTTTAGTTCCTTTCAGTGACCATTGCAGTCAATCCCTATAATTCTACGTACAATGTAAGTGAGGGAAATTTAGTGAATATATGACTTTATTCACTCAATAGGAACCTCAGATAGAGCTGGAGTTAATTTCCTAGCTGTGAAAGTCTAGTCTAGTAACTTTCTTTGCCAGCTATGAGAACATGAACTTCATAAAATCAGACATACAACAGTCATTACTCAAAAGTCAACTTTAACAACAGTTACCACAACACAGGATCCGTGACAAAAAAGGGACTTTTCCATTTCTGCATGTGACATGGAGGAAAGCATGTAAGGACAGAATGTGAAAGTTCAAACTTCAAAGAAAACAAGGCCTTTATCTAACACACATCTCAAACCTGTCTTTGTCTTCCTCATTAAATACACGCAGTTTCTTTCTTCAAAACGTAAAACTTATTTTTGCATAAAATAGTCAAATTTCTTAAATAATGTTTCCCCAAAACGCCACTTCAGAAGTTTGGCAGTTCCTCCATGAAATCAGCTGTGAAATATCTGATGAAACTTTTCTCCTTGTAATTGCAGCAAGCAAAGTACCAACAACTTGACAAAAGAAAGGCTGTTACAAAAAACTTTCCTCTAGTCCATGAGTATAAACAAACATTGCAGGTAAAGTCTACGCGGCATGAATTTACTCCAGCGGCTCTGTCACATGTTTTATGACAAAATAAGCTTAAAGAAGGTAGTTTAGGACTCTAAATTAATGGGATTTAAAAATATCAAACCATTACAGATACATCTGCAGACAGATCATTAAATCTCACCTGTTTTATATAACAGATGCTACTAGGAACTGGGGGAAAGAGTAGGTTCTCATCATAAATGCTCTTTCACTACCTGTCATGGCTTCTAAACTGCACTGCTCTGTGAACGTGTGCCAGGAAAAAAAAGCTTTCCAATTTGGATTTGAGGAGTAATTTTAGTGGCTCTGAAATTTTAAAGAAAATTAAAGAAATGCTTGGCATCAAATATCTTGCTCCAAAAGTACTTCCCCCCGTCCCTCATTTGTGTATTCTCTTAATCCTCGTAATTTTTCTACTTTCCCTAGACAAATCAACTGTTGCTTTCTGGCCAGTACACATTCCTCTGAGGTTCAATCGATATATTGTGTTAGACAACCTCATAAGATTTGCTGATTTCCTGAACTATTTATCACTCTGCAGTACAAAACGGTTAGACACTGTTAATAGTGATCAAGAGTTATTGATGCTTGTAGGTAGAGTCAGTGGTTTACATGAAGACAGATCACTCTCTCAGACCACTTCTTAACAGATGGAGATGATATCCTTAACTATTTCTTTTAGAATTCACTTTAGTCTGGGCAGGAATCTCAGCTGAGAATATCCAGATCTGATTATGTCTTGCTTCTGAACCTCCTACCTATAAACAAGTCATTTAACAAGAAAACACTGAAATAAGAGCTTTGAAACACATTGGCAGGATGGGAACATCTGGAAGATGTACACCACTTATCTAATACCTTTCAGAAATACTAAATACACCGAAAGAACAGGTGGTGCAAAAAAAAAAGAGTATTAATGAAAAGCATGTATCCTTAATATACACGTAAACTAACAGTGTGAAGGAATGTGTGTGCTGAGCTGGGGCTGTCAGCACGTGCTACCAACCAGCACCTGTTTTGAACCAAATACCGTGATGGATTTTATATTTCAGGTCTGGCTCCTAGACAGGCCAGTAATTCTAATGGGAGGGACTTCTGCAACATACAGAAAGTAAATTGGAACAACAGGGTATTCTAGAGAGTAAAGAGGTAGGCACTGATGCAGTTATAAACACTGTTAGACACCCAAAGCAACAGATAAAATGATGAAAAATCCTTCTCAATGTATGGTACAGCTATGGAGGAGTTCACTTCATTATGAAAGAAAAGCCTTTCCTGAGGGACAGATTTTAATTGCCAATCAATATAAATAAAGAGATTATTTGTATTTATCTGCCAGTTACACCTCTGGACACTTCCAGAGGCTCTTACTAGACCACATAATCTGAGAAATCACAGCCAGAAGAAAAAAATAATAATCTTAAATGGTATTGTATTTAATGGTCGAAAAAGCAGCTGTGAACTTAGTGCTGAATTTTATTCTACAGAAGACAAAATATTCTGTACTACCTTCATTATAAAAGCAAGAAAACTGTGACAAAAGCAAATTATATCAACATAACAGGAAAAGCAAAGACGATAACATGCTTTTTTAACACAGATCCATGTTCATGCTTCAGTTCTGATAGTTTGGACTCCATAGATAATCATTCCCTTTTTCATTCTGAACACTTACCCACTGATAATGATGCTAGTGGGGTCTGCAATGTAGATTTCTGACTCTCCACAGTTAACTTTACTGAATCTTTTATTTTTACCCAGTTTCATAAACCAATTAAGCAACCATTCACATGTGCACAAGGAGGTTTCACCCAGGCCTAAACATTGCCTGTTTGATGGTAGATGTCAGAATTTCTATTACTTAAGCTTGGATATTGTAAGACATAAAAGTAGATTACTTTCAGACATGAGTGACAGAGAAAAATGGCACTGAGGAACAGAAAAGAACTGAAGTCACTTGTAAGAGAGTGAGGAAAGATGGAAGGAAGGAGTTTCGAGGCCAGAGCAAAAAGCTGAAATAAAGTTGTCCTGACAGTTTAGAACTACAGCAAAGACCTAGGAAAATTTGAATTCAAGACTTGGCTTCCTTGAAAAAAAGGACACTTTCCCAGTTGGGACAGTAATATTGATGATGATCATGAACTGCTCTGAGATCAGTAGATAAACAACCGTATATACAGCTAACTATTACCAACAATTAATTACAGTTGTTATTGCAGCATGACAGCTGGCATTTTTAGTATCCAACATCAGATACATTTTTAAAAATCTGGCCTGTACAATAACCCGAAAAATAATTACTGAGCTACATGTCAGGAATGTGTCAGGTTCCTAAATATAGGTCTTTACTTGCTATTCTCAGCATGTAAGACAGCCTCCCTACAACATTCCTCAGCTCCCATATCAAGATCCATCTTTTTCATATGGCCAGGGATTTCTCCTCTCCTCTCTCACACTGAAGTACCAGGGGTGCTTATAGTACTTATGCCTCTGTGTCCATCCTCAGTATTTCTACCATAAGCAGGTCAATTTATTAAGGATCTAAAGGGTCTCAAGGCATTTTACAGACTTAAACAAAAAAAGAATGTGTAGAATTTGTAAGAACTCCAGTTTTCTAAGGACCAAGCTTTGCAAAGGTTTCTGGGCAGCTATATTCCATTTCAGTATCTAAAGAACTTAGTGCTCACAGGCAACAAATTCTACAAAATTCATGGTGGTGTTAAATTTGCTTTTATCAAACTTTGAACTAAGAGGTTACGGCAAAGAAGAATGAAAGACATTTATGAAATTGGTAGCTGTGCACTTTTGTAAAGCCAACTGCCTCCACTTGTAAGATGTTAGCCAGTAAAAATGCTCCCCTTAAAGAAATAGTGCCATAGGAAATAGACTGAAAGGTAAATAATTCTCGTACATTGAATAGGCTCATGATATTTTCAATTACTGCAAGCAAAAAGAAACTCAGTTTGATATACCACATAAATATTGGCACTTCTAGAATAGTACAACAGCGTACAAAAATAACCCCAAACTTGACCATTGAAATTTTCCATCTACGCAAAACCTTGTGCGAGAAGTAATGAAAAATTTCCAGGATGAAATATGTGACTTTCACACACTGTATTAGGTAAAATAATTTTGATTAATTCTTCCAGTTTTCAAATAAAAAAAAATCAACACTTAAACCTCACTTGAGACTGCAGGGTAAAAGAAAATACCAATGCATTTCCTCTCAAAATGTTCTTTGAACATATTTTGCAGAAATGCAAAACTTACAGTTTTTCAAATGGTATTTATGATATTTTCTCCCTTTTCTCTCCACTCATTTATCTTTCTTTTTTTGAATGAAAAATTGAAAAAAGGAAAAGCATGAAATAGAAATTAGTAGTCAAGGGGAAGATGAAAAATCTCTTTAGTGTTTAGGCACTTTTTTCTCTTGAAAAAAAGAAATAGAAAATTAGGTTTCCTCTCTCCAATTTCTTACTCTTCAAAAATCATTTTTGAAAGGTTGTTTAGAAGCAACATGAAACATTTGTTTTGATATGTTTCAATATTTCTGATGGGAAAAAAAATGCACAATCTTTTTCTTTAACAGATATTTTGGACTGCCATTTAAAAGCATATGCTTTTCAAATCAGTAACAGTTACTTGTGATTGTATTATAAGCTTCAATTTCTTGTATGTTTTAGACTTACTGTACAAACAACTTCTTTATCTACCCAAAATTCTCACATGCCATTTTCAGTATGTTACCTAGGTATGTTGCAATAAGAGGAACTCTTCCACCTAAATGGATGTTTGAGCAGCTGGAAGATTTAAACCATGTTTCATCATGGCATTTAGCTCATCACATTCAATCCATAATAAAAAACCCCACATTTTTAGTAACACGAGTACTCATAGAATGAAAGAGCCTGATTGACAGTTCTAGTGACCCTTATTCTTTATTATTCACAGGAGAGGGATTGTATGAACACCTGTAAGAGCTTGTCTAATATTAGGAAATGGCTCTAACTAATAACTTGGCACTAGCTCATCATAGGAACAATCTTATTTCACAGTAAACCTGCCTTCACGCTATTTAATTTAATCTATATCCAAAGCTAGCATGAGCTAAAATGTATGACAAGTATCTATGTGAAAGTTATTGCAGAATAACGATTCTGACCTGAGATAATACCTTGATTTATTTTTAAAATTATTTCCTCCAAAGGCAAGCCCTAATATGAGATCCGTTCCTATATTTTCCAACTGAGACGAAGCCAAGCCAGCTGCAGAACCAAAAAAGGAATTCAGCCTCAAAAGCCCCTTAGGTGCCTCTGCTAAAAATGCCAGCAATTGACCCATTTCTCTTCACCTCCCTCCCTCTCCCCCCAATTCTGATGAGTTGCACATCCCTGAGCTCTCCTGCTCATTTCAAAGGGCTACCTGTAGCCCACACTGAATCCAAGGTAAGACATAAAGAGCAGCCTATCTGCACTTTAAACGTAGGCAGAGTGAAAAGGGGCCCTATTTCACCAAAACCTTGCTGTCAGGAGGTGGGAAGTGTGCAAAACCCTGAATGTGCTTCATGGCATGCATCAGCCTGCAGACATGAACCCAGGAAAATACCCTTTTCAGTACAAAGTATTCCATAGGAACCATAGTTTTTTCACTTCAACACTTAGGGTTGCCGCAGCAAGGTTACGATCGAGGAGATGCCTTACACTGCAGTCTGTGCAACAGCATAAATCTCTTCCATCCTAATCAGAGGTAAAGGAAATTCAGAGCAGAATTTTTGTAATACAGACCAGTGGAACCACAGTATTGTTCTGGAGGACATCTATATGGGTGTGTGGGAAAGGGTACTATTTTAAAAAGCAAGTGTTCCAGATAATTTGCCACTCATGGCAATTTTAAATGTAACTACTTAAGAAATACCTTTGATGCAATGCCTCATTGTCCATGTACCAGAACGTCTATTTTCCTGGCAGCATTTTAGGAAAAAAGTAGTTTAAAAAAACAAAAAAAACCAAAACAAAACAAAATCCCAAACAAATGACCTCTGATAACTTCAGTGAGATGGCATGTTCTCATAAATAATTCTCTCTTAATACATCAGTCTAATGAATAAGCACAAAGACTTAGCTTATCTATTTTCTCCTTTTTAAGTCACATTGACCACAAGGCACCAATGTGTTCAGCTGTAATTAGAAGAAATGATGTGGTCCAATATGCATGACATCTCCTAGAACCACAGGAAACTCATCTGTTCACTACTTCACAAATTGCCAGAACATTTCACAACATAAGATCAACGAGCAGCACAGAAAAAGTTCATCCAAGAAAATGTCTTTGATGTGTCTCTGATGCTGTTCGCAGGGTACTATTTATTCTTGGACTATTGGGACATTTTTCACAAATACACTTTTTACAATAGAAATAACATTTTAACTTCTGAATGCACGTAAACATACATAGTTATTATATATAAAATTTTAAAATAAAACCTATTGATCAGAGATGAAGAGAGAAAGATGTCTCTGGAAGTGCAGTGATGTGGTTTTGCAAGTTAAAACTAGTATCTTGCTAACATTTAAACTAGTCATGTAGCCTCACACTACCTTAAAATGAACCCTGTCTAGTGAAAATTCAGGTCATATCAGCTCATGAGCCAAATTCACTCTTCCAAATATTATTTAAACCAAGTAGCCTTGATACTTTATTCACAACAGCTCATTAGTCTTTATTATGTTACACTGCAAACTTCTATAACCACAATAATAATAACAGTAAAACCAAATAAAACTATGATTAACAACGTAGTGACCTAGAATGCAAGCAAAACCATTGTAAAGAGATGCAACATAAAAACGATACCTAATAAGGGCATTCAAAATCATTACTTGAACTTATTTTTTCATTTATCTCCCCATTTCCTAAGTACAAGAATGCATTAGTAAATTATATTCACACATGAATCGTGTGTCTATTATCATGCCTAATCATAGGAATAGCTCTCCTGCAATAGGAACGTGGTTTTGCTCTGTCAAAACCAACAATGTATTCAAGACTCATAGATTGCAAGGCTAGGAAATGTTGAAACCCTAGTTTGTGTCTCATCCATGAAGTCTGATGCCTAAAACTCTTACATCAAGTCCAATACTTCTGACTGCGCTAATGCGTATCACTAAAAACTACATCCCATGGATATTTACAAACTTCCAGTGAAAGAATTCTCACTACTCATTTGGTGTTTATATAGCCTTTGCACTTTTGCTCTTAACATATGCACTCCCTATCCAAAATACAAGGTTTTTTTGCTTCTTTACAATTTTGTGGTAACTTTGCCTGCTTAGTTCAAGAACTTATCATTATCTTCCTACCCTGCAAGCACTCATACCAAGAATAAACCATTTCTTTTTCACAAGCTACAAGTGTCTTAATTCTTTCAGTGTAAAGCAAAGTATGAATCATCACTCTGATCTTCTCATTTCGTCTTTTTACTTCAGTGTCTTGTCCAGGCACTGGTACCTTGCACGTAATAGGAATATCTTAGAGAAAGCACAACATAATTTAACTTTACAGTTTTGGAGACACTTTTTAATCAGTGAAGCCCATCTTTTCCCTCAATCTGCCCGCTCAGAGTGTCATTACATCTAAATGTATGACTTTCTGATTCTGTGTTCCAGGATTCAAATTTATCTGAGAGAAAGGTGTTAGTGCTTGTTAGCAACAGATGTTCAAACTACAAATGTACATAATTCACCTTCAGTATCCTTAACTCTTAGCAGAATTTAGGAGCATCAGGGGGTTTGCTTCTCTATTGAGCTTGGATGCTATGTTCAGATTTATAACGTCATCTACTAATTAGTTGGTCCAAAGGATACATCATTCTCCACTAATATTTTTCCCTTTTATTTCTCCATGCTCAATAAAGAAAAATTAGCAGAACTCAGAAAAGTTATCCACTCAGTCTTGTAGGTATTTTTCACTGGTTGCATGAAGACAAGAAATTATGTAAATTTTCCTAGATTGATCATCTCACTCTTCTTTGATTTTCTGACCAGCAGTAAAATAGTTAATGTTAACGTTCAAACCAGGTATTTACATTTACTCCAGATGAAGTGATTTGTTCATTTCCAGACCAACTGATTCATAGTGCCTTCATTTTCAGGTACATGTGAGCACTTTTGTCCTTTTTTTTTTTTCCCCCTTTCTCTCCCCGCCCCCCGCCTCTCCCCCAAGTTTTTCTCCCAACCAAATTGCTAAAGAGTCTCAGTCAGGGGAGGAAGGAAAGAAGGCGGAACGAAGGCAAGGAGGATCTAGAAAACAAAGTGGCAATTCAGAGAAGGAATCAGATTCCACTAATCTCAAATGCTTTTCATTTTCAAATTAAAATCTCAGATGCCATTATATCTGTGTAACTTCCTTTTTTCCTCTAAATAAACTTGTAGACAATAGACAACCGTGATGTAGCCTACCATATCTATCACCCTCAGGACTGTGTCAGGAACAGATCTACAGACCACATCCTGAGTTCCGCTCTTTCCAGTTCTGAGAAAATTCCCATTAGAATTTAGATTCTACATCCCCAGTTCAAGTTTCACTCATCTGTCTCCACCACAATTGTATACTCAACAAGCTTCTGTTTGCTTCTTGGCAGTCTATTTCCTCTGAATCTGAAGTAATAATGTCAGGCTTATGACATCATACTAATTTCCACAGTGACAGGGAAAACATGGGCTTATAAATTTCACTGAAGGAACAAACAGAAGTAAAGAACTGTCTGAAGGAGGAGATGCTAATTTTGAAAACAACCTGTGTGAGAAACCTACATATTAACTCACATTTTAAGAATCTTGGAGCTCAGATTTGAATTGTAAAGCTTAGTGCCATGCCTAAAGTAGCAAAGAGAGAGCAGAAGTACTGGAAAAAAGAAAAACTACTTTAGAGCAGCACAACATCTGTGTCACCACTCCACTGTGAAAATTTTCCTTGAAGTCAAAGAACTGGCAGGCGTAATCCTCTGAAGATACATCATCAATGACACAAAAACAACCTGCATTTGCTTCCTACCAGGCACAGCCAACAGATTTTTTTATTTTTTTTTAAATGTATTTATGTTAAAAATCATCATCAGATGTTCCAAAGCAGAGGAGAATAGTCCACCCATTATAAGTACATTCTGCCATCACTAACAGCTTTCCTGATCAGCTCTGTCTCCTGAAGACAGCAGAGCATTAAGGCACTCTGGGGAACTTTCCATATTCCTAAAACAGTGAGTCATTCAACAGTTGTTTTAAACAGGATCTGAAAGGGTGCCACCAGCAACACTAAGGTCATCTCCGAGAGCACACTAATGAACGACACAGAAAAAAACAGACGTTTGCAGCAGATTGTTTAATACTTCTTGACATCTCGGTACTTATATGGCCCTCACAACTTTAATATGAATGGCTCAAAATCATTAATGGATTTTACCCTCACATCACCCCTCAAAAATGAGTTACCTACATGTTGCAAATGGAGAAACTAAACAAAGGGCTAGGTAAAAAAAGAGGAAGACTTCTTTAAAGCTGCAGAAAGAGTGTAATGAATTAAAACGTAAGCACAGATCTTTTTAATCTTATGTTTTGAAACTTTATGAGAACATGATAAAAGGCTAGGTAATGTTTGTCTGAAAGTATTCAGCTTCCAGAAGGAAAACAAAATTTCAATCTGGCCGTATTTTTACAAATCTGCACATTCTGTGTATACTGGTGGTCTTTATTTACATATAAAGCTCTCTACATTAATGAAAATCACTCTATGCCTAGACCAGGACAAGATAACCATGATACTTTTGTGTTGCAGAGCATACCAGGTATCTATGTAGTTTGCCAGTGATCATCGTTCTTACGAGACCACAAAAAGTGTTAGTCCTGTTGGGTTTCAGCTCATGTTGTCCAAATCTTTATATCACACACAGAGACAGGCTTTGCCCAGGGAACTCACAAACAAAAGTGTAGTCGTTTAGTGTCAGTCCTGCATTCAGGCCACGGAATTTATTCACTGTCTTCTCAACTCCTGTGCAGTCTCAGCACAGCCTCAAAGTTTAGCTCCTTATTTTTGTGTTATGAAGTCTCCCATAGTTATAAAATCACTGTCATGATTTGTTTGAAAACTTCAAGCAAAACAAGAAAAAAAAAAGAAAAACATCAGAAAAAGTAACAGCAGGTGTCTTTTCCATGATGTGTGATTTATTCCTTTGTTGAGAACCACTCTCTTACATAAAAATGAGACTGAAAACTGTATGTTTACATGAAGCCAAGTCCCAGAATTTAAATGCAAAATGATATCAGTCAAATAAATATCACTTCACTGAGCTTTCACAGACTACCTGTTGGGCATGGCATGACAAAGTCAGTAATGGTGGGGAGACAACAAGGATCTCTGATTCTCTTCATCTACTTATTGCTACCATTTATGGTCCTCTCATTTTGCATTCAGCTTGGCCAGCTAAGCCATCTAAAAATCAGACCCCGAGGCTTTTTCTATCATTCCCAGGAAAAACAAACAAACAAACAAACAATCCAGTAAGAATGCTCAAGGAGCAATGATTCCCATTGTAAAAGACTATTTCAAGGCAGATAGGAAGAATGAATATCGAGGTGTTTGTTTCTGTGACAGTTTGACAGCAGATTGATGACTTGTTTGGACTGTAGCTTTTAGGCAGCTAATCTAAGGTTTGATCAATCCCTTCCAAGAAATCAGGGGGAGATGGCAGAAGCCTATTCTAATCTGGCTAACCTTTCTGTAAACTTTTTTCTGGTTCCAGCAGTAGCCCTTTTCAACCAGAGACAGGGGAGGAAAAAATGCTGAGGACTGGAATTATCTGATTTATATCTTCTCACGAGAGATGCCTGGGTCTATGTCTAATTTTTTTTTTTAATTTACTACCCAAACTAGGAGTTAGAAAAAGATTTCCATAACCAACGGCATGTATGACAGTACCTTGGGCAAATCATTAAGGCTTGCCCAGTAAAACAAGAATAAACTTCATTTAACCTTGAAAAGTCAAAGTAACACAGTCTCATTTCATTTTTAGCTTTAGCAAGCTTGGGTATTTCTCTGAGCTCCACAACTTCACTAGAAAACTGTTGTTCTTATGCTTTGACGAGTACAAGGACAGGCTGTTGACACGGGCTTGCCCGCTCAACGTTGGCATCCTGCTCATCTTCACCGAACAAACGGCCCATTTTAGGGCGCGGAGATGCGAGTGCACACGCATATGGTTTATCCCTCACCCGCGGAAGCGTGACGTAGAGCAGCTGAAGTTCGTCGGTCACGTTGGCTGAAGCTCCCCGTGAGAAAGCAGCACACGTTGCCCCGGAGCAAGGTGCTCCGGGGCTGCCCCACGCCCCGGGAGCGGCGTGTCCCGGGCGCCCTCTCGTGGTCCTGCGCGGTACAGGGCTTCCGAGCCGGGAGGCACCGGGCTGGGAGGCGGGGGCCGGTGAGGGGGGAAGGTCATTCCCCCAGACTACAGGCAAAATGCAAGAACTTGTTAACAGCATGTCCTAAAGGTCTTTAAAAATAGATCTCAAGAAATGCTTTCCTTATCTCACCAGCCAGAGCTTACCAAAGATTGCAGTGAGCAGTGTTAAGGGACCAGAGTGGTTTTCGCTGAAGTTAAATGCAAAACTCCGCTCAATGGCAGTCCCGGCAGGCTGAACCAAAAAATGGTTTTCCCAGCATTACAGTGCATACATACAATAAACAGAACGATCCTAAAGAAAGGTAGGATCTTACATATGTACTAACCAAGCACAGACATGTGCCACCAGGAACAGTTACGTCTACTCCCCCCAGCAACAGCGATAAGGACGGGCGGGCTGCGAGGGTGCAATGTCCCTATATTCAGGTTGCAAACATGCCTCAGCAGAAAACCTAAAGCTGGACAGGCTAGATCCTGGAGATCACGTCTGAAATTCTCGCTTGGAATCAAAAGACACCTTCCAGCCACTCTGCACTGAGGATCTGCAGAGGAAACTGAGCTTTCCAAAGTAAGAAATGAGGACCTGGCAACTATTAATGACGACTGAAAAACAGGGAGCTTTAAGCTCAATATTGCAAGAGACAGGATCTCAACACTTGCATCTCAACCACTCTATTGTTTGACAAGAACTCAGTGTCTTAACTCACACATGATCCAAGACCAAAACCAAAACAAACGAACAGAGAAGCCCTCCTGAACAAGATGCAGGCTCAACAAGAGTATATGGTTTGTAAATGCTACACTGGCTTTCTGTTATTTCTTTGGAGAACACAATGATTTAATTTGATTTAATTACTTCCTCACAAAATCACTTGCATTGAACCAAACAAGAATGGAAACAGGGTATGTATGGCCAAAAAATCTCAAGTGCCTAACATCACACATCATACTGCTGCAAAGGATAATCTCTGACAAAACCCCATTACTTCTGTTTTCAGGGCATGTGGGAAGCAACTTGACCCTGTCTTGCTGACAAAAAGTAATTCTGGATTATATGACTATACATGTCCGTGAGAGATTACTGTAATTGTGTAAACAGATGGGGAATGAGGTCTTCCTCTCTTAGAATCTCTCTCACCATAACACTCAGTTAAAAACTGCCTGGTATCAAACTGCCACATAATTTTTGGTGGTAATTTGTCTGTACCATTTCTACTGTAAAGTCATGAGGAGGGGAAAAAACCAGAAATAGCCTTCTGCAGAGTTCTAGTCTTGTTGAGGGTGCTGAAGAACTACTGTATGGATGATCTTTCCACCAGCTATTCTCAGATACCCTGCAGATGACCTACCACTATCGATTACTCCTTTTCACATTTTCAGTAATGTGCAGCCAGCTATGCATCCCTACATGACGCATAACTTTCCAACGCTATCTTGCTCGTTAATCAAATACACAAAAGCCACAGGATGGTTACCATCACCAAAGCAGCAGCAATGTCTGCTCTAGTGGAACCTGCAGACTGTTCACTCTTCACACCCTAGTCATCATATTTTCACTTTTCTCTTTCTATCACAGAAAAGTACCTGTTCTACCCTTCATTTAAAAAACTTCCTATGATTTTGCTGGCATCACAGACCTGTGGGGTTGTGGGACCAGAAGTCTCTGCCTTAGGTTAACCTAATGCTTAAAAAAGAAAATGCGCCTTCTCATGAGATATGAGTAACATCTTGACCCAGTGAAATGATGTCTGACAATAGAAAATTATATAATTGGGATTAGGTCTGAATGTGGTTTGGTCCAAGAGAGGTCTCTGGAGAATGAACTTTGAATTTCTGTTTGACACATCCCGGAGGGGAATGATTAGGGTTTCTGGCAGACTGAGGAAAGAGGATGGAGGGGGTTAGCACTTGCAGCAGGGGTGCCTTCTGTCACCACTGCAATATGCCTCTGGATAGACAAACATTAGGATAAGGTTTTTAAGGAGTAGACTGACTTTGGGGAGTTTGAGCTGCCTGTCAGAAAGCATGAGACAGCATTGCACAGTACACTCCTGATATTTTCTGTTGCTCATTCAGCAGCAAGTGACATCTGTTCCTGTCATTATGGTGCTAATTCACAGATTCAGTGTGTTCTCTAATTGTAAAATTAATTTTAATAAGTTAGAGCCCCTATGCACGCACACTACTGGGTACAAATGAGTGGATTTTTCTATTCTCTCTTCAAGATAAGGATGTTGTAGATGTTGTCTGAGGTTATTAGTACCTGCATAAGCATGGACTTTAACTATTTGGATAACATTAAGTCCTTGATGTGCTCAGTTATTAATCTGATCTCCTTATGTCCCTGCTTTATAAGAATTACATTTGGTTAGCATGTCCCTTCTGTTTCCTCCATGCTCCAATTGCATGGTACTAGGACAGATGTTTAAGTAATTGGGAGGATGTTTATTAGGGGATTTTTTAGATAAAGTCTCAAGTCACAGGGGAATGGGACATTAAGCAGCTTATTCGCTTTTGTGAACATTTAACAACTTATCATCATAGAGACAGAAGCCACTGCAAAAATCAGAGCTAGAGATAGCTATTTTAGCAAAAGTCTGAAAAAGGATACAAAAGAGAAAAATGCAGCAATTTTATGGTTTAAAAAAATAAATATTTTTTAATAAAAAACCCTAACAATTTTATTAGAAAGTAAGTTTGCAGTCCAAAAAAAGACGGCTTCTCTCTTGCACAAAGCATAACAAAATTCCCTGCCAGGTATACAAATGGTGGAGTAGAGAAGAAATGAGCTTAGCTCCAACTCAGACTGATAAATACTAGAAATTTTTCACCTTGAGACACTGACATGTTGGAGATTAAAAGTCTTCCAGTGAATCTGGGTTCTTCACCCACTTATATCCCACCTTACTTTGGCCCAAGTTGCACTTGATGGATTCAATTAATGCCAAGCATATCACTGCAGGCTTCAGAGAAATTTCATTGGCCCACTGTTGAGTTCAAGGGAAACTATTTGTATTCAGTATATTCTCACTGTCAAGACAAACTTAACCTCGCAGCAGCTCTGAGCTGTAGTTTATGAGCAGAAATAAATGTTAGTGGGAGAAGGCAAAAGGATGCTGAAAAGTGGTCTTGATGGTTTAATCTTGGGCAACTACATTAGACCTTCTGAAATTACTACTGGGGGGTGCTAGGGTAAGAACACTGCCGAAAGGTTTTCTCTCTTATATTTTTCCAGTTATTAGTCAATGGCGCGTTACCTGCCAACCAGCGTGCTTTCAGTGATTGTCTCCCCCACAGAAAACAAGTTAGCATAGCTCCAGTGGAGTCAGTGAAAACAGTTTACACCAGGGGAGGGTCTACCAGCCTTCTCCCAACCCTCTTCCCCGCTAACTTCTTCCATCCTTCCATATTCCTCTCTTCCATCCTTCCTTTCTTTTCTCCCTCCATTTTTTTTCTTGGGGAAGGGAGGGGGAAAGTATTTTCCTTCAGCTGATCTGGTCTTGTCACAAGCACACTGACACACAAGACACAAGCACCATGTATAGATTACTGCACCCATGAAGCAAGTAGAACGATAAAAATGGAGAAGTTGTTTCCAATTCTTCCTAAAGGTCTGGGATCTACTACAATCACCACTAAAACAAACATCACAACTACTCCTGTGCAATTGCTCTTACATGTGACTGGAAAACTTGCACTGTCACTATCCTATATTTGCCAGTTCTCATGACATCAACGAAAGTCTTAGGAAGTTATTTTTTTCCCTTAGAGTCACAGTTCCTGAGAACAAGTAATTACCTAATGATCTTTTATTTTCTTAATGAAAGCTAAGTTTCAAGCCCTTGTACTTGTAGAGAAGAGGTTGAAAATGAGACTTGAGAGAATTTTAAGGGCTTTACAAAAATACCCTCAAAATTCAAATAAAAAGAAGCAAAATATTTTATTATTTTATTACTACAGTTCCCAGATTGCTATCATGCCAGCTCCAACAGAAGATATTGATGTATGAAGTAGACTGATTAATGGAGCCCAGAGCAACAGAAGAAGAGGTCATAAAAAACAAGCCGTAAGTAGTGCCCTGAGACAATGCAGCAACTTAGAGCGATTAACAAGCTGACCTAAAATACACCACGAATTTTAGGATGACTTGACAAAAAAGTTTATTTTTTTTTCCCTTAGCAAAACTGATGCATTTCCACAGAAAAAAATCTCAATTTTGCTGTAACCACAAATGTCTGTCAAATCATTTCAACAGAAAAAAGTTTCCAACCAATGCTAATTATTAGTCACTTGAAAATATACACTAAAACAAAGGAGAATTTTGTGTACATCTGCAGCCAATCAAGAGACTAATTTGAAACAAAAGAAGTCCATATAGAGTTGGAAAAACAAAAAGACGAGCCAAACTGAGCAGCTGCCAAGAACGTAGCCTTGAGAGAACATCTGAACGACACCAAGATATGTTGTTCTACACTAGTCTCGAGAGAACGTCTTTTGATTGTGATGAATTTGTGTGCAGTATGATACTTTTGCACTCTATCACAGTTTTGCAATGTTTAGGGCTACCTAAACCTATGACCATCCAAACTCTCTCTATCCTCTTCCTTGGTGGCTTTCGTCAAGGAAAATCAATTTCATATATATGAGCCTTTACTAAAAAACAAAAAAAAAAAACCAAAAACCAAAAGCAAGCAAGCAAACAAACAAAAACTCAAAAAAACCCCTCCTCTTAACTAGAGCAAGTTTTATGGTTCTCAAGGATAGATCAAGTACACACTGGAAATGGCACCACTTTAAAGTGAATCTAATGTATCCTACCTGATACTCTGTTTAAAAGAATGGTTAGTTCAGCAAAAAATCCCAACAAGACTCCACTGCCATCCAGCTGCATGATACACAGCATCTCATAGCATGCAACATGAATTTTTATCACTCAATCGACAGCTCACTTGCTTTGCTGTTGTGCTTCTTTTTGGCTTGGAAATCATTACTGATATTGCTGTTCTGTACTAGTTTACAAAGAGCCCTAGAACAGGCAGAATAAGGCAATATAATACTGAGAAAAATCAAACACAATTTTTAACTGCAGTAGGGATCCTTCTCTTCTGGCTATAGTAGGAATAAAAAATACGCTGTGTCTGGAGATGTTCCACAAAACTTGTCAGCCTCATATTCCCTGTGTGAATTGAAGTAATACCATACGCAACCCACAGCACAAATAATTCAAAATCAAAAGAGAGAAGCAGCACCTGACCTAGAAAGGAACCAGCTTTTATTTTCAACTAACTTTTAATGACAGTCTAAATACTTTTAAAGTACTGAAAGACAAAGTGAATAGCACAATGGAGTAAAAGTTACATTCAGCATCCTAAAAGGCTAGTTATGAAAATGTAAATGTCTTCCAAGAAAGAGGCCATTGTTTGAAAAAATAACCAAACAACATAAAATATCCCTCGTGGGAGTTCAAAATTTCTTCCTTGCTCATGTCATTCTAGCAAAAACAGAGATCTGCTTAACTAATAAGCAAAATGATTGGCAGCTTCTTTTCTTTCTCAAATATACTGAAGATATGAAAACAAATGAGAAAACTTCAACCAAACGAGCTAAGAAGAAGGAAGATGAGAATATGTTAAATGTCCGTCTAGAAGCTGCAGCTGCGTCTCAGGTAGAAATTTCCTAAAAACCCAGAACACTGCTTACACAAAGGTCTATAACAGTTTGGAGTATGGACATACACTGCGCATCCTCTACAAGGGCTTTGCAATATTTTATTTATGCCCTGAGAAAACATTCAGATGTATGGATACTGTCAGAAGTGGAGACAGAATACCAGAATAGATGCAGTTTTCCAAAAGACAACCACCATTCTAGCATGGAAAAAGAAACTCTAAAAGGTCATGCAGTTTGTAAAACAGGTCCCATGAATTGCAAAATGGTACTAAAAAATGTGGCTTTTATTGAACTGGGAGTTATGCATACCAGCCCAAGATTTCTTTGAATAGCTCGGTAGTAGGGCACTGAGAATTTCATTTCCTGGGACAAGGAGAATGCATTACAGGAACATCACAAAATTCTGTTTCCTGATCTGGCTGTTGACATGTTAATTTTGGGAATCAATTAAAACTTGTTCTTCAGTGTGACAGCATTTAGGGTAGCCAGTCACGAGTGATTCTGTGATTCTGTGAGCATCATGTTTCTAAAGCTCTTTGAGTTTAGGCCGCTCTCCAGCACTGCTGAGGTATCTGAAAAAAAAATAATTGTCAGGGACCATGAAACATGCCAGGCCTATATTTTAACTCTTTTTCCAAAAGCTGCCTTCTTGCCTCTTCCCTTCCTTTTTCCCCTCCCAAAATACTGTGGTTCACCACCTCTCAAGTGACATTCATCCATGGGACCTGGCAGGATCTATCAAACACTGAAAGCCTGCTTTGCTATTTTGAGACCAGTGATTGCACAGGAAAGTCATCTGATGAAGCTCTGCCCAACAGCAGTACTTGAATCACAAATTGACTTTGTGTTCAAATCAGCCAGGCTTTACCAATTATCGAGGTCTGTAGCAATGTGGAAAAGAGAAGAAGAGTTCTGAAACATACATTTACACATTTACAAGAAAACCTTCCAAGAGAGCAGCTCCCAAATAACATTCTCCTTTATAACCTGATCGAAATAATCATCACACAGTCAAGCACAGTTTGTTGGTTACACTCAAAGCAAAACATGCTTCCAGCTGTGAGAGATAATTACTGTTTATTGACTATCTTTTGAGGACTTTTATGCTATATTTAGTTGTAGGGTTGTTTGGTTTTTTTTATTTGCATCATAAGCATTGATGAAAAAAGGCTGTTGCTTAGAGCAGTCAGCTGTCTTCTAGTGATTAACCTCTCATTTCTCTTCAGAACATGTTTCACCTGCAAATGTGCTGGGACTTCAAGATTAATCCTGGCCAAACTCCCATGAGTAGTCTGTTGAACTAGTAACTGCGTACATCAGCATTACCTACTGATAGCACCTTGTTCTTCTACAGTGGGCTTTGGTTTTTTGAGTATCTTCACAAACATCAGAAAGGACAGTTAATTATACCCATCTCACTACAGAGGAAAGATTTTAGAAGCAGCTGTACCAGACTGCACTAATATTCTATCTAGTTAAGTGTTCCTGCTCCTTGGAGTGGCCAGCACAGTTGCTCCAGAGGCAGAATCAGAAACCAGAAAATAAACACAGAAGAGTTTATAAACCCTTCATCTCCAGAGGTTACAGTAGTAGTAGAGTTATACCCTTAAGCCAGAAATTTTTAAATCTCCTCCAGGACATCTTTCTTGAATGCAACTTCTGTTAACGTTTATCTTTACTCCATTTGTTCTATAGATGACATAAGCAAAGCCCAGAGAGGTTGCTTCAAAATTGACTCAAGGTCTGTGAGGGCACTCAAGGAAACTTCGACTGTCCAGGCTCTGCTTTCAGTGTTGTCTTTCATTCTGGTGTGATGTGAGGACAATGCAACTGGGACTATGCAAAAAATGCAGTGGCAAACAGTAAAGGTCAAACTACAGCTCTAGTCTACAGCTCTACACAACTTGGGCAGTTTCAGACAGAGAAAAGGGAAAGACTAAAGAAGGAGCAGTGAATCAAAAAAAGTAAAAAGTTTTTCTAAAGTATTATTTCTTAAACCAAGATGTTTAAGTTTGGAACTGGGCCTGAAGTTTAAGTCACCTAAAACTGAAGCATTTAATTTTGAAGCAAACAATGTCGCAATTGAAGTGCTGAAAACAGGGGGTTTTTTTCCTTATTTTGTTTTGCTGAATTGCTCCAAAGATTGTTTTCAGATAAATCCAAAACAGTTCCCATCTCCCCCAGACTGTTTCGTATATTCATTAGGGTCCCAAATGGACTCATCACAACATGCCAGTTGCAGAACTCATCCCCTGCCTATACAGAAAAGTTGATTATGTGTCTACACAGCTCTGTCAAGGACACATGACTAATTGCAGAATTAAAATAGACAGAAAGCAGCAACAAGATCAAGCAATAAGAATGTTGACTGTTTGTAAAAGATACAGGACCACCGGGTATTAAAGAGGATGGAAAAGCAAAGATTGATCATGAATCTATAGGAAGAGTTTGAATTTATTATGTCGTCCTTGTGAATTAGTGGTTCAGTCAGACAATATATTGTAGAAATATGTCTTTAGAGTAATATTGCTGTTAGCAGTGTAACCTCACAACAAATATATTCTACATTCCCATCCCTGTATACAGCCATAAAAATACAGAGAAATAGTGAGTTGATTTAGGGATAACTAGGAGGAAAAGAAGTTTGGAGTCTTTACTTACAGGATTTTTTTATCTGCAATGAATGCAAAGATGGGAGGAATGAACAGTTACAAGACAACCTTCTGGCTCTTAAAAGAGACAAATTATTTAGTTTGTTTTGCAGAAGATTAAACCATCAAACAAGTAGGGACCTAAACTTCTCTTACTGTTAAGATTGGGATCCAGCCTGTCATCTGGATTACAGTAGACAAAGAGGTTTATTATCAAACTATAATCTTGATTGTAATTTCCTATTTGAGGGCTCAGGCAGCAAGCAGGTCTATGAACCAGGTACTGTTCTGAAAAGAATTAAAGTTGGCCTAATTCTGTCTCCCACTGAATTTAATGGAAACCTTATTGTTAACTTTAGTGAGAGAAGCCTTAGATCAATGATGAATGCTTGTGAAAATCATGCCCTAGGGCAGAGTGAGATTAGAAGATTTTTAAGACTATGAAAATTGATGTATTATTAAAATTACTGGAGTGTTCAAAACCAGATTCAGGTTGATTTTTAGGGTAAGGGCATTTGTAGAGTAATTAATCATAACATTTAAAATTAAGGAGAAGCAGCATACATTAATAATTTTAAGGCAGATCAGGCCATGCAAATCTTGTCTGTATTCAATCATGCTTGCACAAGTCACTGTCACTGAAGTAAATAAGATGAAACTTGAAGTCAATGGGTAGTTACGATTGCTCTAGCAGAGCAATACATGCAGCCTCCAAATAGTATTTGCTAACAGCAGAAAGAGACAAAAGCCTTAAGGCATATTCTTTAGGATTCTCCATCAAATTGATTCCAATCAGTTCCATCCTTCTTTAGCAAAGCTTAAAAGAATAAGGGCAAAAGAAAACAGTCAGTGAGGTTTTTTCCCCTCTAGTGTCATAGAATTGTTCAGTGCTGGTTTTCTAACGACTGGTGGCATCAGAAGAAATACGTTATCATTCACTGAGGCCCAACAGAATACATCAGGTAGAGTACTGATGTCTTCCTCCACTGTAAGACAAAACATGGTATGCACTCTGCACCGCTTAGAACTTCTCCCATCTTACATTTTCGCAAATGCTATTTCCCCAGGTTCACATCCTCTTTTATTCTTTACTTCTGATATTGCTTAGTTTTTTTATCCATGGAAGATGACCTATAATGGGTTAAGAGTGCACAGACTGCCTTTTATACCAATTTGAAAGTCAGCTTTCTGCAGGGAAGAGAAAGCTGTAACATCCCTCATAGCTACTGAGGTTTATTGTAAAAGATTTTCTACTCTTTGTGAGGCACCCTCTTCTCTATTGCCCTGATTACACTCTCATTGAAAATCAGGCTGCAAAGATCTGACCTCGATGGGAACAGGAGCAGGATCTGCAGTAATCAGTAACTGGGGAAGTACTTATGTTCTTGGGGGCAGAGAAAAAAAAGGCTTTTGCATTTACCCTTCACATGCATAAAGCAGCTAGCTGGTGTGGGGACTTTGCACACTTCAGGAGATTTATCGATAAATGCTCTTGCAGCTGTGATAACAGCACATCAGTAATGTCTACTGGTGAAGGGGCAATATGCACTTCAGTACTATTCATGAGATGCTGCATTATAACAAATCCGACCCCCTGGTGGTTTGCCCCTTTTCAGTCACAGTCTCTGCTTTGCTCCCCACCCCTAAAATCTACAGGGCAGATGTGCCAGTAAGGGAGTAATTTAAGCATTAAGAACATCTCACCACGTAACTGCTTCAAACCAGAAAAAAACACAAACAAACTATTCTAAATATTGCATGTTATGGTCTGGCGCTTATTGGATAAACCCTGTAAGAAGAATCCATTATATTAATCCAGTTTTCAGTAGGAAGATGCCCACATCTTCACCAGTAACCTCTTCCCAAATCACCAAGAAATGAAAAAGCCTGAAGAATGACCTATTTTCACGATTGGAGATCAAAGCTGAAATTACGTGTGAGAGTGCCTGTGTGTCTCTGTGGGAGGAACAAGAGAAGGGAGAGTTGGCTTTACTACTCGTTCATGCTGTATCTTGCCTTTTAATAAATTACTTGTTCTAATTCCCAGTGAAGTAAACTAAACAACTCCCATTGTCTTAAATAATGAATCTATTCCAGGAAATAATTTCAGAACTTTTCAGCACCACTAAATTAATTCAAGAATATGAGGAAAGAAAAGAAATTACCCAAGAAAAATATTAAAACTAAATTCCATCTTCTGGTTTTAATATGAATGGGTAGGATGCTCGCCTGTGACTTTGAAAAATTGGCTTCGGTTCCCCACGCTATTTAACTAGCTGAAAACTTTTAAAGGATGAATTGAAATTCAAGTGTCTTCAATATTCAGCACATCAACTATCCTTTAAACTGGAGTACCATCACCATCTAGTCCTTCTCCACGGTTTTCTTATGAATATCAAGGTTGCTGCTGTACTCCACGTGGAGCCTAGTGTAAGAGATATAACCTGACTGATATCCTGATAGAAACCAGGGCATGTAAGGAATGCACAACTGGTGTTCAAATTCTGCCTCGATCCACACAGAGGTCCAGCAGATTGCTCCACCATAACACAACAGAAACCATTTGGGACATGCATTACTTCATGTCAACAAAAAAACCTCACTAACAAAGGTGTCTGTAGGACTAGCTGTGCAGGTAAGAGGTTAAGCTTGGATTCGAGCATCTAAATCTCTCCTCTGTCTTCAAGTCTTTTGCGTTTGTCAGTCCAGAGCTCGGTTTCCCCCATCAGGAATGGAAATACTACAATCTCCTAACTTTAGAAAAGTGACACAAAGACAAAAATACAAAAAAAAAACCCTGAAAATCTGAAATCTTGAGATGTAAACAGGTGTTAAATTTATATCAGAGAGAGAAATAAGCTTAAAAGGTGCACGTCTGTTTCTGCGTGAACCTCCATGAACTTCCCTCTTGGATTATGCCTTTCTTACTATGTTTACAGGAAACTGAAAAATGATTGAATGGAAGAATACTACTTCTTAAAGGCTTGAGTTTGCAGATACTATAACAGATAGCTTAACAGATATTTTAATGCCTCTCTGACTAATGCTGTATTTCCTAGTAAATGTATAAATATATCATTGTTAAATAAACAGTCCTCTAACTTCTTGTAATTACACACAGCTGCAAAAACCTGTTTGCTTAAATGTCAGGAAGCAACACAGAACTTTCTGCCTTTTTAGATTTTCCCATATCCCTAGGCAATTTATCCTGAATCTGGAATTGGTGGGGGTGGGTGTGTGTGTATATATATATATAATTTTTTTTCCCCCCATCATTAGAAGTGGATTTCTTTTTTAAGCTTTTATGGTACATTCACTACAAATGATACTTATGTTTTGCCCTTTCCTCAGGGATCTTTGACTAGACAAAGCTTTTCACAAAGATTTTAATTAAAGCAAAGAGGGTTGAAGGTCAAGGTTGAAAATCACAGGTGTCAGCTTCCCATCATATCCAAAAGTTCATTACCAGCAGACAAATTCGCTATACTTTGCCAGTTTAAATCAATGTGCTGACTAAAATGTCTGAAATGTACTGACCTTCAAACAAACAAAAAAACCCCAACACAAGTAGAGTCATAAACCCACAGAAGCCATTTAGAATGAAAGATGGCCCTAAATCAAAGCCTTGATGATCCAGACTCTTGATTGCTGCTGAAATTCAGACCCAAACCTATTCGCTCAAAAAACCAGGGATGAGAGCCATACAAATATTTTAATACATATAAAATATTTTAAAACATATAACTTCTTGCCTGGTTTCTTTCCTTAGAATGAATGAAATCAAAATCCCAAGTGCAAACTCTCTATAAATTCTGGGAAATTTTTCATCCAGCTTCTGACAGTATTTCCCCCGTATTTGAATTCTGTGCCAAATAAGGACTAAGACTTCTGTTTTCCAAGCAGCCCAAGATATAAATGCCCAATTGGCATTGGAAGAAAACAAAAAATCCTAATGAAAAAAACACTTCCTTAAGCTTATTGCAATGTTAGAAGAGCTGCTGCTTATCTGTTCATTAAATAACAGACTATAGCAAAGTTTTATTTCTTACTACTGTGCAGTATAGGTGCCATTATTAAAAATGTTTTCATTTCATTAAATACCGACAATTTGTTTCTAAACAGAAGTTTTAAGAATAACGAATTCCCAGGGCAAGGAGAAGCTCTCATCTGCTTCAAATGAGGTGGTCTTTCGACCAATAAGAGAGAACCATAAATAGAATAGAATAGAATAGAATCATTAAGGTTGGAAGTGACCTCAAGGATCATCTAGTCTAACCATCCCCCCACCACCTATTCCGCACTAAACCACGTCCCTAAGTACCACATCTAACCTTTCCTTAAACACCCTCAGGGACGGTGACTCCACCACCTCCCTGGGCAACCCGTTCCAATGCCCAGCCACCCTTTCAGAGAAGAAATTTCTCCTCATCTCCAACCTGAACCTTCCCTGGTGCAACTTGCAGCCATTTCCCCTTGTCCTGTCACTAGTTATCTGCGAGAAGAGGCCAACCCCCAGCTCGCCACAACTTCCTTTCAGGTAGTTGTAGAGGGCAATAAGGTCTGCCCTGAGCCTCCTCTTCTCCAGACTAAACAAGCCCAGTTCCTTCAGCCGCTCCTCATAAGACCTGTGCTCCAGCCCCTTCACCAGTTTCGTTGCCCTTCTCTGGACACGCTCCAGGGCTTCGATATCTTTCTTGTGGTGAGGGNCTCCGAGGTCCTTTTCCTCTACACAGTTTTCCAGCCACCCCGCTCCCAGCCTGTAGTGCTGCCTGGGGTTGTTGTGGCCAAAGTGCAGGACCCAGCACTTTGCCACGTTAAACCTCATCCCGTTGGCCTCTGCCCAGCAATCCAACCTGTCCAGGTCCCTCTGCAGAGCCATCCTACCCTCTGGCAGATCGACACTTCCCCCCAACTTGGTGTCGTCTGCAAACTTACTGAGGGTGCACTCAATTCCCTCATCCAAATCATCAACAAAGATGTTGAAGAGGATGGGCCCCAGCACCGACCCCTGGGGCACACCACTCACAACCGGTCGCCAGTTGGATTTGACTCCATTCACCACCACTCTCTGGGCCCGGCCATCCAGCCAGAAATGGTTCTAAGTTTAATTGAGCTGTAGAGTTTTCATCTCGCCTGGTCAAGGCAAGGCTGTGAATTGTCTCACAATATACTCCACATTTTAACTATACAATCCTGCCACTGCCTATCCCCAAAGTCTTGTCTCTGCCATAGAAATGCAGGTCAGGGCTGGGAGTGCTGGGACTGAAGAAGGGGAAGTGGAACAGGAAGAAAAGCATGTGGGACTGCTTAAGGCTCTAATCCTGGAGCATCCTCTTTCACGAGCTCCAAAAGTTCACGCGTAATAGTTCCCCCTGCACAGCCCAAGAGGATATGGCTGACAAATTCCAGGTGCAATGAAAACCTTTGGAGAGCATCTCAAAAAAGCAAATCCTTTCATGAACTCTGATTCTTGACCTCCATCTTCCCTTTAGAAAGTTAAGCAATCACAGTAAGTACCTAACAAAAATGGTGTAAATAATGAGTGATAAGAAAATTACAGTTGTTTCCAGCAGCAGAAATACTTTTTGATCACAGGAGTTTTCTGTAATAGATGACCCAGGCACTGTTCTTGCCAGATGCACAGAGAATGCAGTGGTCGAAACAAGCTCCAGCTTTTCATATCTACCATAATATATTTCAACAAAATTCTTTCCTTTCTTTGTATTTTTTTCCCCCAAGAAAAAGCTAACCAGCATCTTTGTGCTAATACACAGATCATCAAATAGAGTTTTAAATAGATGCAGGGTGCTTTGAGCTGGATTCTAAAGCAGATGGGAGCCAACATAATTGTTGGAAAATGAGTTTGACATTCATGTTTCCTGACACATATATACGAGGGCAGGCTGCAGCATTCTGCTCCTGCTGAAAAGCTGGGATGTGGGCCAGAGAGCTGCAACAGTCAGGTTCGGAGGACGTACAAGGCAAAATGATGCCACGCAAGGGAAATATTGTGTGACTTCCACGAACTAGTGCAAACACAGGAACAATGCTGCTTCATGGCTACTATTTACAGAAAAAGAATCTGGACTTCTTTCCTCAGATGCTGAACTTTTAGAGTTTTCTGTCTGCTTATCAAAGCTCCAGGGACCCAGGACTGCCTACAGCCAGTGAAAGTCCTGCTATTTGTAACCTAGTAGTAACAGAATTTGAAGCTTAATATATAAAAAAAATTGGTGAAATACAGAGCATTTTAACAATGGGGGTCCAAGTCCTTTTCCTTCCTTCATTATTTTAATCACAACCAATGTCTTGAACAAGTTGAAGAAAAGGCTAAATTTCGAGGACCTGTTTCTGTACAGATTATCCCTTGCAGAAAACAACAGAAGGGCCGTGATATCTTTCTGCGAATATACATGCCAGCTATCTCATCAAGGCAGGAAGGAAACAAACTACATTAAAAATAAATAAAAAAAAAAATCTATTTTGCTCAGATACAGATTGCCTCAGGAAACAATTTATTGGGCAGAAGGTTCCTCCAGCTAACATGGCCTACAGTGTTTAGAAACTGACTCTTACATGCTTCCCCTAACGAGGAGCTCCCAGAGGAACTGTGCTACCATCACACTTTTTGCCATCTGCCTCGCAGTCACAAGAGCAATGCATTCTTCCCTTCAACCAAAATCCCTCTTTGTGCTTATAGTCTTTATGAGGACCAGATGTTCTTGGGTCTCACTAGACCTAAGCCATACAGATACAGCTGGCAGTAATCTAATTAGGCATAAACAGGTCTCATCATCTCCCCTTAAACAGTCATTCATCTTGCGACCAACCAGTATGTTCAGACACCTTAATTTTTCCTCTGGCTAGTTAACTTGCTTTAATGTTGAGAAGGTAGTGGTGTATTTATATGAAGTCCCTCCTTTCTGTAAAAGTCTGGCCTTTGGGTACATGGCAAGACCACAAACATACACCACAGACTCAGAGACCTACACTCTTCTCTGCTAAAGCAATGCACATGTACATCAGTTCTTCCAAATTCAATTCAGCAAGCTAGATTACTCTGTTACAGTTTTATCTCAGCACTACCTTACTACGAATGCTACAGCTGGACTTGCTTACAGAAGGTTTACCTGTTGAGTCAATTTGGGTGAATTGCTCTTCACTTGTTCCCTTTCCTTTGAGTCCTCCTCTCGTTCTGCAAGCACTTCACAAACACGCGTCTCTCCAGTCCGCCCGGCGCCCTTTCTGACTGCCACATTTCTGACTTGGAGCTGACACCGCCTGAACTGCAGGATGTAGGAGATCTCCTTTGGTCAGGGCAGGAACAACATGCATTTCTTCCTCTGAGCACGCAGATGGGGATAGGGCATTGCTGTGTGTTCCAGTAGGCCTGGACAAACACAGGCATAAGCTCTGTGAACCAGGGCTAAGCCAAAAAATACGTTGTTCTTTCAGAGCTCTGTGTTTCATACAGAGCAGGCACTCCCAGTAGTTTGCTACATCAGAGATCTGATGTACCTTATCACTGTAGTGGCATTTCTGGGTGCCAACTGTGGCATTGAGGTATTTCTGCTAATTTAGGCTGACCCGGAGAGTGCAGCCTTTCACTGAGCAGGGTAGTCCTTGCCACTCGTTATTCAAACCTTTATTATTTCAAAGCTGACTTGACATAAACCACTTCTGTTTGAAGAGGTCCATGAACTCCACCCAGAAGGCTTAGCTACTGCAGACCACACTCTTTCAGGTGAGGCAGGCTGGCCTGAGCGTATAAAACACATACTGCACCCCTTCCACATGGCAATCTTAACTGAAATAATTCCTTCAAAGCACTGGCTGTATTAAAAATGCTAATTATATAATTTCAGCTGCACTGAGAGTGTTAGCGAACCTGAGGGAGAATCAGGTGACTGATCAACCGCCTATCACAAGTGAACTTGTTTCAGGAGTATGCCAACTTCCTAAGCTCTCAGGACCAGCTCTGTAAATCCGTCAGCAACCAGATACAGGGATGGTCCAGGCACATATCCTCCACTAACAGATCAAGAGCCACAAGGAACCACTAAGAAATCTCCACATTATTCTAACCTTACAGTGTTCTGATTGATTTTTATGCCCTGGAGTGTCAGAACATGTGCTTCCCAAGATGACAAAAACCTTGCTTAAATTTCAGAGCATCTGTGGACAGAGAGTGGCAGACATCTCCTCTACTGCATTAGCCTAATGAGCTGAGTTCCGCTGACTGCAGAACTCAGGGTGTCCTATCGGTCCCTCCTGACATCTCAATCTTTTGAACGAACTCAGCAAAACTCTTGACACATGGCGCAAACCATAGGTATGTGCAAACCAAACCATCTGTCAACCGGTACAACCCTTGTTTTTTCTTTGAAGGACTGATTTTCCAAAAGTTTCCAATTACCTTACTCCCTTATCAGGTGAACAGTACCCAGAAACCAGACAGGCAGTGGATTGAACACATCTTGCTTTTTTGAAAAGGACACATACTTTTGTTTCCTATTGCATCCCATCTCTCCTAGCCATTTATTCTGTTGCTTTTACTGTTCTAGTATTATTTATATTGGAAAAGTACAAAGACAGACATAAAAGCAGAACAGCAAAGCCTATTAAACCCACATCCGACAGGTGTAAATGCCTGGATGAAATTTAAGGAACTGAAGAATTAGGACCGGAGTGCTCAAGCCCTGAATAAAACAGGAACCAGAGCTGGCCAGACAATGTTCCAGCACTACATTTTTCCACTGGGAAATGGCTCTCACTGAAATGTTCCACTGGAATGAATTTGTTCAGAGAGAGATCAGCTTGGAAGCTGACTCCTTCCTTACCCTTAATCCCAGAAGTCTTCCTCACCACACGACAGGGAGCTGAAAGTCTAAAAGTACCCACAGACCAGCCTTCTGCTCTTCTGTAGGTTGACTTCACTGGTGCCATCTCTCAAAGTGGTCTGGAATCTCAGGCTTCACTGCAGATCAACCTAGGCTCTGCCAGCTTCTTGGCAGATGGATAAGGACCTGGGAGTCCTCAAGATAGGGGCCTCCCCGCATGACTAGCTCCTTTGCCTTTTTTTCCCCAAAGGTCAGAGGCTGGCTGCAGGCCAAATCCTTAAAAAAAAACCCAAACAAAAAACAACAGACAGACATGTAATCTTAGCTGTGCAGGTGCAGTTTCAAAACCTCTGAATTTTTTATTAAAACAGAAAATTCCATGACTGCTTGACTCCAGCAGAGAAAAACCTCAAACCCCTTGCACTGGCACAGACATGGAGATGTCAAAATTTCAGTGGATGAGGACATGGAAAATACCCTTTCCTGTGGAAGCCCCATAGCTGGAGAAATTTCTTACCTGTTGCAAGTCATATTTTGACTATGGCAATAAAAGAGCTGAAAAGTCTGAGCGTGGGGTGTAGGACACAAGCAATTTGCCCACTCATGACTTGACAGTTGCCGATTGCCAGCAGTGACCTGTCTTGCAGCCTACACAAATCCTCTCTAGCTGAGCAGCACTAGTGCCAGTGCTGCTTGTCCTTTTAGGAAGATGGGAGGTGAAAACAGGACATAAAAAACACCAAAAACAATCACTCTTCTACATGTGAGGCTGAGGAGTGACCCTGAACTCAAAAAAACCCCAATGCTTGTGAAGTGAGAAAGGCTTCTCTTGATGACCTTAAAGGTCTTTTCCAATAAACGATTATATGATTCAAACATTTGCAGGTAATTGCAGGCAATCTGAATTCCATTTCAAGGTTAGAGGAGTTTGCATAAATGATTCTCCTTTAAGAGAGATCAGAATAAACATAATTTAGAGATCTTAAGTATTTATGACTGGAAACAAGCTTGTTTGTTAATTGTTAACTGATGAACTGAATCCAGAGTAAGGTCATGTTTTGAAACTAGATACGGAAAAGCAGTAAAGCAGATTTAACCGCTCTAGGAAAAAAAACCTCCTAAAATATCAAAACAAAAAGGCAGAAAGCAGTCGAAGTGGCTTAGGTCAGGGTTAGTGCTTGATGAGAGCAAGTGGAATATAAGAAAGTTTTTATAATATGCTTTCCTTTCCTGTTAAAGTAAGCACCTACTAATTAGCTCATGTGACAGGTTATTGCCATCATGCATGCCTGCATCCCAAAACTATAGCTAGCAAAGAATTCTTCATACTCCTGTAACATCTGGGAAGTTGCATTAACATTAACTAGTATGAATTTGGTATTGAAAGGGAGTCCTGGGCTCGGACAAGGAAAAGTCCTTGCCTTGAATGGGTGTTTGAAGCGAAGAAAACACTCCCAAGCAAGCAGGAAACCCAAGCAAAGATTCTGCACAAAAGCCCCAAATATTATTCTTTCTCACTGCTGTTGACTTGGCTAACAGAGACAATGAAGATTACGCTTCCCGCGGCAAGACACAGAACAGATTATTCTGTGATAAGAAATTGTACCAGCTGAGGACCTTGTGAAGAGAGATAAAGCAAGAGATGACATGTTAAAAGTAAAGACTTAAATCTCTGGCTGAGTTGATTTTCGTCCTCCTAAGGGGGACCAAACAAGGAGACTTTCTAAAACCCCTCTGCAGTTATTGTTACAGCTCCAAATGAAGAGTGGAAGACTGAAACTGTGGCCCAGTTCTGGATGTTACTGGAAAGGAAATAATGTAGACTCACACTGACATTACAGAAGAGGGATACACGCATTTTATCCTTTATTTTTGTAAGAATTCAGTTTCTGGCTTTATCCAATGCATTTTACCTTTCCCTGACAAAAAAAAATGTTTTGTACCTGTGTGCACAAGAGTCCCCAGGGAGGATGTGCTTATTTATTTCAAGTTTCTGCGTTAGGGCTCAGCCTGATTTAAAACACACTTGGGAGGCAGCCTAAATATTTTTATTCTGACTATTTCTGCTGTCACTAACCACCTGAAAGCTTATAATTACAATGACAGACATCTGTCCAAATCAGATGCTATTTCCTCTTAGCAAGTTATCCTACCATCGCAGGGAATATTCCTAAGTCAAATAAAAACATCCCCACACAGTTCTGCATCAGTACAGACAAGATCCAACATCATCTTCCTATCCCACCCCTGTGGGTTGCTGTAGTAGGAAAGCGAACGGATGAATTGTTTTTGTATCTTTCCCAGTCTTGCTAGAGCCTTGCCTTTTCTCCAGTTCCAAGGAAACTGTAATTTTGGATCATACTTGCCTAGGAAGAGAAGATTTTTTACTAGCTGTCTGGATCAGACTTTCAATTTTTAGGATATTTTGGCATAAAGATATCTGTCTGGCTCCCTAACAAATCGAGTCCAAAAGGGGAAGACAAGACAATGCAGAGCAAAGACACCTAAGATGGCTCTCTGTATGAGCTGACATGGGAACCAGAAGTAGGGCTGACTCTCGGCTTACATTTCTGTTTGGAAATGTAATGCTGTATGTAACACCCATACTCATCTGCGCTGGTGCTGCTAACTCAGTGCCTCTGTGCTGTACTCCCTTGCTCAGTATGGACATGGGAAAGGAGAAACTACCTTCCTCCAAATGCTATATTATCAGAGATAGTGTTCAAATAGCATTCTCACCCGCCTGCTGATTTATGAGTCAAGATGTCTTCAGAGGAGAGCATATCCTTGAAGACAATATTCCCCCAGGGCATCAACTGAAATCCCTACTCTCCTGCCCTTAGAGAGCCCTCTCACAAGGTATCATCTCACAGGTCGGAAGCACTGGCAGCCGGTGATGAATAAATCAGGCCCTATAATCTCTTTAATACTAGTCTTGCTCCTACCACCTAATAAATGAAAACACTATGTTTCCTTTAATAAGAAATGCATGAAAATGTGCCATTCATAAAAAGATTCAATTAAACATATGAAGCATATCCTGCTGTGACCCACATTTCAGTAACAACACAATCTTCTTTCTTGTGTGGTAGTGGGACTTGTTCAGTCAACTTTTGCGTTTGGGGGGGTGTGTGTGTGAAGTGGTTTTTTTTTGTTTTGTTTTTGGTTTTTGTTGCTGTTAAACAAGCACATCACCTCATTCAGAAAACCTAATCAAATCTTCAGGACTAATTCTACAAATGCAAAATAATTCTCCAGTGCAAAATTAGTAAATACAACTATTTATTTGAATAGAAGCTGCCAAATCATGTATTTTCTCCTAGAGCAGAAAAAGAAAAGGTCCTTTTCTTACTCTTAATTGAAAATATAGAGAAGTTCTGCTTTTCATCAGTTAGATCAGAAGGAATAATAGGAAATTGTTGACAAGAGAAAGATCCTCCTTCCCCAGGCTTTTACCTTCTAAATAATTGTATTCAGGTCTGAATGTAAAAAAAAAACAAAAACAAAAAAACAACTAAAATGGTATTTTAAGAGTTGATTTTGCAGAAGTATTTGAAACATCTTTTGCCATCTTTGATTTCAACAGTCTGAGACAGAAAAGTGAGCAAATGAAGGAAACAGATTCACCACAACAAAGGAGTCCAATATCACTGACTGGAGAGATTAGGCCACAAACATACTGCCTTGCCTTCAAATTAATCTCTTGCACAGCTTGAAATCACAAAAATAGTTATTTCACTGTCATGGAAACGCTTTATCCTAAGCAAATAGATTTCACTGAAAATACTCAAAGCAATTACTGAACATTTATCTTTTTTTATACTTTTTTCTGAAGAACAGAATCATTTAATTAGGGAATTAGATTGATTTCTGGCTCACTGAAGTCAATGGGAGTCTGCAACTGACTCCACTGGTGCCAGGGTTTAATCGTCAGATTTCAAAAGGACTGCCTATCTGTTCAAACCAAAGCAAGTACTTCGGTATGCTGCCACCTTGGGTCATAAACCTCCGGTTTCTTTATAAAGGAAACTTTATATGGGGGTAAAAAAGAATTAATTAACTTCTAGAAATGGGAAATTGCTTCTTGTTTAATTCCCCATTGAATGCTAGTGTCCCGCTTTCAGTTTTACGGAAAAACTGTAAGTGATGTCTTTTTGGTTGGTTCTTACCATCTCCAGTCAGATGAAGGGTTTATCCCATTTCTGTGGAAGATGCCACAGTCTCAACTGACACACACTTAGTACAACAGCGGAGCACACCCAGACAGAAAACTGCTAGTAAACCCTGTAGAAACGAACACGCTGCAACAGCTCTCTTCTGCAATTCAAACTATCATGGGCACCTCTGACTTACTCTGCTCTCCCGTCATGGCTTCCCACAGAAAGCAAGAGACAATGCCAGGTGACTGTTCTTATCTGCTGATCACAAAGTAGCCTTCAGGTACTGTAGGTGAACGTTCAAGACCTCTCCCACAGCTGCAGGATAAAAATCACATTGTCAGTAGCGATGACACACCAGCACGATACAACTTTGTTTATGTAAAGGCAAAGCTCAGCTGCGCGAGATACTGAATTTTCCTGAAGCACAGTCAAAAAATTCTCACAGAAGCTAAAGACAAGTCTCACCACATCCCAATCTGTATTCAAAGCACAGCTCTTTAACCTTGCCCTTTTCTCTTTCTACCACAAGAAAACAGCTGTGGATTGTTTTGAAACAAAACCCATACAAAATGGTACAAACAACAGCATGCACATTTGTCCTCCAGGGGAAAAGCTGAGAAACTAAATAACATGTAACAGACATTAGATCCATCACTTTTTACAGACTGCAACGTGCTTAGAGACTGACAGTTGCACACCATGGAGGGATGCAGCACCCTGCTCCACTAACAGGCTGTTCAGCCCACATTAAAATTGTTGACTTGGAACCAGCGTGCATTGACCATAATGAGGATTTAATAGGGAAAATACTCAGAATTCAAGATAATTGAGCATTATTTAAAAGCCATACCACTTTTTTGTGTACGCAACTCCATTCCACACAGCAATTGCCTCACATCAGAGATACATCCCAAAAGAAATTCTCAAGAATGCCCATTAGAGCATACAGGTGATCAGAGAACCTCCGGCACATCTTGTGGGCAAGTTCCTCCCAGACCTTTCTGCCAAAGCCAAGGCGTTCACTCCCAGGGAGCTCAGTGCCTGCTTGTGGTGTCCGGACTGTGGTACGACACAGCACAGCTGCCAGGTTTCAGTGACATCGCTTGTTTTGCCACCCCTCTTCGGCATGTTCCTTCAGCAAGCACTGAAGTCTTTTATCCTTGCATTGCAAATTCAGCACAAATAAACTGCATTTGAGGAAAACAGTTTATGATTAAAGCAGAAAAAGGCCTTAATATCTGCGGGCATATGATTACTTGATGCACCTACCATAAAGGTAAATGTTTACAAAACTAAAGCATAGGTATTACAAAATATCTGTTAGCATAAGTCTAGGTAGTACTGGTGTTAAAACGTGTAATACAAATGGATCCATTTCTAATCAGACTAAATCAACCTCTCTGGAAAATATGTCAAAATATGATTAAAAATGCATTAAATAGTTTTTAAAACTCTTGCAAAAGTCATAGAAATGCCATTTCCATGTACGTAGCCTAAAACTCAATAACAGAAGGTGAATGATAATCAGTCACTAATCATTCTTCTAATGCCTTATCTTTGACACTGGGTGTAAGCAAATCTCAGCATTATCTCATAAATTTTGTTCAGTATTGCTGTGAATTAAATGAAAAGGTTACTTCAAAAGGCTAAGGCAGGGACCTATTACACTTCTCAGTTGAACTGACAAACATGAGAAACGCTTGCTCGAGTTTATTTTTTAAAACGAACATTTATAAACATAGCAAGTGAGGTCTTGGGAAAAATATAGTTTATTGCCCTCAAAGTTCTGGGAGGGCCTGCTGGAGGCACACTGCATTCCCCAGCATCAGCCCATGGCTAACAGTCTCCAACAACATGACACCAAAGAAATTATCTGTGGTTTGTGTCAGCTTAGCACAGCACTACGCACACTGAGCGGGTTAAGGACTGCTTCCAGCAGAAGAAAATGTCCTGCCATGCTGACATGCCTAGTGCATGGTGGGGTTCCCGGAACAGAGAGAGGCATAGTCTGCATGAGAGTGAAAAGCCAGCCTGGGAGACTGTCGAACCTGCCCAGGGAGTTATAACACCGTAGTTAAACACTTCGAAATTTGCTGTGCTGGTTTCAGCTGAGAGAGAATTAGTTTTCTTCATAGCAGTCAGCATGGGGCTGTGTTTTGGATTTGTGCTGGAAGCAGCGCTGATAGTGCAGAGATGTTTTTGCTGTTGCTGAGTGATGCTCACACAGAGCCAAGGCCTTTGCTGCTTCTCGCACCGCCCTGCCGGCGGGATGGCTGGGGGTGTGCGGGGAGTTGGGAGGGGACAGACAGGGCAGCTGACCCCAACTGACCAAAGGGACATTCCATACCATATGGCGTCATGCTCGGTTTGTAAGGAGCTGGGGGAAGAGGAAGGGGGATGGTGGCAGCATTTGAAGTGATGGCGTTTGTCTTCCCAAGTCACCATTACGCGTGACGGAGCCCTGCTGCCCTGGGGATGGCTGAACCCCTGCCTGCCATGGGCAGTGGTGAATGAATTCCTTGGTTTGCTTTGCTTGTGTGTGCAGCTTTTGCTTTACCTATTAAACTGTCTGTATCTGAACCCACGAGTTTTCTCACTTTCACTCTTCCAATTCTCTTCCCCATCCCAACAGCGGGCAAGCGACTGCATGGTGCTCAGCTGCCAGCTGGGGTAAAACCACGACATTTGCTTTAATAAATTTCTCTTTCTAAAACCAGTTTAAATCTTCACAGAATGGGAGAAATAGTTGAGTTTGTTTGCATTTGCTTCTCTGCTAAGCTAACATTCACACTAGACTCCATGAACACAAGCATTCCACTTTTAGGGTCTTTTCTACCATTTTGATTGTCTCTTTTAAACATGGTCACTCACCCTGAGCCAGTAACAGCTATACATGTATGTATAGTTGCTGCTTTGCTCTTTGCTATTCAGTATTTTAAGGTCATCTACAGCACTAATCCTGTTTCATATTTTATTAAACTACCATTCTCTTCCACCACAAAATGTTATGTTGATCTCCTAAACCCCCTCTGGCTCCTGCTGTAATTCTCTTCCACCCTGGATTTAGTCTGTTGCTCATTATCACAGCACCAAGTACACTTGCTTTAATAAAAACAGGAATGAATTAGTCTTTAGTTAGCAATTGTACCAAAGGGCAAGGTAATGAATACCTAAACAGACATGAGTATGTAATCATTCATGCAAAATTAATAGCTTGGGCTACCTGCCTGAAATCCTTATTAAACCTTTACTTATTTTATCCCAGTATTAATAGGACAAGGCAGAGTGGCCAACTAAGCTTTTGTAAGAATGAGTTCTACAACAGGCTTAATGCAGTCCCCTGGCATTTCAAGATAAAGCCACAGTTCAAGCTTCAGAAACATAATCAATCATATTTGAGTTCTTTGAGTTGGAGTTTTACCTTCTGTACAGATGAAGGATATTAGTCCTGCACTCTGAGACATTACAGTCCTTGGCCATGCACACGGTACTGTCAGAGCAGCACTTTGAAGACAGTGATAGCAGAGTCTGCCCCTAACACACACACTGGTGCCAGGTGAGGCAGGCTGAAAAAAAGAGCTTACTACGCAACCTGCCATCCACGTTGCTCTCTTCTTTGATTCAGGAACTGTATCTTTGCCTTATTCTTCTACCCTGCCTTATATTGCCGCTACTGACACTATCAGAGACAAGAGACAGGGCTAGATGGGATCTGGCCCAGATATGTCATTCTTATTCAACATGAAGTTTCATTGGCAAACTCTTAATATAAAAGAAACCTTGAGCTTTACAGAATATGTATGCTACTTTTCTATATAATTGTTCACAAGTCAACAGCTGCTCTCACTAGGTGTCTAGGGGTCTGCATCTTTATTCAGTAGCTCTGTTTCTAGGGCCTCTACTGCTAAATCAAGAGTAATCATTTTACCAATTCAGATTTGTTACTCTTGTATTGGGATTTTTACTGAGTCACATATGGCCTGTCCTCCCAGTGCTGATATGAAAACGGAAGGTCAACATAAAATCCGCATCATGAATTCTGGTTAATTAAGATATAAATTTATTGCCTCACCATTCCTAGTCAAGATCAAACATGTAATATTAAATGATCCCACACTGGAAATATTAAATATTAGTGATCAAGGAAGCACAGCATTATTAAAACACTCTGCATTAGACAGAGGGCAAACTCAACCAGGAATACTAACCCTCAAACATACAAGGCATTTATCCCCAGAAAGAAGAGCTGTGAACTTATTTGCATTGATATTCCAAATACTGCAGCAGCAGGTGATGCAAGTCTTTAAAAATGTATTTGTATTGGATTAGAAATAGGAAGCCAGGCTTAGGGTGGTAAAAAATAATAATAATAATAAAAAAAGAATAGCGTGAAAAGTCATCACTGCCTATGACTGAAGGAAGATACCAATGGTTGAGTAACTCCATGAAAAACACACCTTGAAGCTGTTGAGTCTCTAAGCCAGGAAGGACAGCGCAGAAAGACTCTGTCAAGAGCTTGCCAGGATAGAATCTGATGTCGAGCTATAAGCCTCTCTCCCCAGCTTTGTCTCAGAATTCAAAAACAGCAATTCACTGAACTCTGTGGACTTTAAGCCCTCCATCTCTAATAGCAAGAATACGCCTGTGGTACCTTCAGAAAGAAAATTTAGTGCTTATATAACTACTCAGTTGTTGAGCTAGAACAGAATTACAGTTGTATTTGATTCATTTTTCATTCAGGAGTGTTTCTGCTCTTTCAATTAAAACTTGATCTTAAGTCTTACTTCTTACCTCTTGTATGTTACTAAGCCTTCTCAGCATTGTGGGAAAAAGGGGAATTGAGGGCCTGGTCTTCACAGAAATAGTGACAACAACAACAACAAGCACCCCATACACACTAGCAGATTGAAAGACTGGAGACACATCCAGGTCTATAAAGACCACAACCTGAGGAGGATTTCCTGCAAAATTGATGTGAAACCTATTATTGTATAGTGCTGAGTTTTGGAAAGAAATGTTTCTTGGCAAGCACATGGGAATACAAATTACTTACATACACATTTAGTGATCAAACCAAGCGATGCTATGACTGCTTTTTGTGAGATTGTTACAGAAATTGAGGTAATCCTCCTAATCCAGTCAAATGCTATTCTGCTCCCTAATTGTACCATTGTATATGGATGGTTTGTTCATATCTAAATAACATATGTTGTTCTGGTCCCATCACTTAAAAAAAAAAATGTTACAACTGAGAGAGATTCATACAAGAGCACCAAGGCTCACCAAATTTACTTGATGATTCTTATGGATCCCTTCCAACTTGGGATATTCTATGATTCTATGATTCTCTCTGTAAGGAAGAGGACTTTTCAGCCTGGGAAAGATGACATGGGGTGGTATGACCAAAGTCTATGAAATCTTGATGACAAAGAAAGCAGAGATAGGGGTTGACTGTTCCCTGTTTCTTTCAAGAAGTAGGGTCTATCCTGTGATGCTGCCATGAGATTGGTACAAAACAAATTTAAGGAGGGTAGTTCTCAGTGCAGTGGGTAGAGTAGACCTATGGAACTCCTTACCACTGTACATACAGGTTTAAAAGCAAACAAGTGCTTGTAAAGATGCATTGTAGATCAAAAAGCAGACTAGGCATAAGTACGCTCAGGAAATTCTGTGAGGTGAGTATAGTCACAGCCTGAAAAGTGGAAAGTGTGGAAATAGTGCATGTGTTTAATCTGTTCTTACTCTTCCCCAGGCATCTGTCTGCATATGTCCACTCCTTAGATATAAAGTTCTGGGCTTTGTGGAAAATTTCAACAAACATTTCTGAATGCTTTTATGTCCCAGCAGGCTTGGAACATTGTTCTAAGTTCCATCTCTCTCGCTGAACCATCTCGAATTTTTTTCAGTAGATTTATTTTTCTTATGAATCTGAAGAGCACAAAACAAATTTCAAGACCTGACTTGTCTTTCCCTATTTTAAGTCATTCTGTAGTGTAGGTTTCTCAAAGTGTATATAATAGGCCTTTGAGAACACAGTATGAGTTTTCTGTTCAGAACTCCCAGTTCTGTACATTCCAAATATTATTGTAACACTTAACTATTTGAGTTGAAAGACCTCTGTAAAGATAGAGAAGGTGACATTTTAAAAAGTCTACCTAAATGACTCAGACCTATCATCATCCAACACAAATGTTTAGATAATTTAAAAAATGCTGTGTAAATTCATATTTAGATACATATTAGCTAGGAACGTTGAGCTGTTGTTGAGTTACTTTTAGCAAGAAAAACTCAACAGAAGAGTATCTAAAACACAGGCTATAAATTCAGTCTTGCCTTCCTCTTCATTTCAGCTGTTATTTTATTTCCTGATCAGCCAGACATGTCAGATGTTCTCTCTATTCCACATCATGCCCATGCATTTATATGTGCATTTTTTTCTCTTGTGCTCATCCAACAAGAATTAAACAGTTTATCAAAAATGAGAAATATTTAGTCAAACGCAAGAGACCAATAAAATTCTCCTCTTAGTCTGGCTGGCTGGTTCTCAGCAATTTTATCTTCCAAAACTACTTTTTTATTCACCCAGCACAAAGTACAATTTTTTTCATTTATGTACCTGAATGAATCCACATATATATTTATGAAAATTAAAAGTAGTCTTACCATCAGAACTGAGTAGGAAAAAATGTTTCAGAAGCCTACAGATTCTTTTGCAAATAATTGTAGTCTCTGAAAGAAAGCTTATTTTTTCACCCATATCTAGGTGGTTTCCATGACAACTTTCTGTCAGTTTTCCACTGTTTCCAGTAGGTTTTTGAATTAAAGCTTACATATGTTATTATTCAAAGATTAGCTTCAGTTTCTGGAGAACTCTAAAGCCTTCTTAACAAAGACTGTTATGCCAATAACACTGGAGAAGTGTTTCGAGTGAATTTTGACACAAATGTCACATACCTTTTGATAAAAGCATAAAAAAAGAAATAACAACGACTACTTATGTAAACATACATTTGTTATCCTGCAGCCTCAGCAGCCTTTTCAAAACATAGTATGCTGTCATTCAAGCATATCAAGAGGAGAAATACTGTGAAGACAATCATACGTGAGAAAGAGAGAGAGAGAGAGAGAGAGATTTTGTTGACAGCAGTCTGAGCCATGGCAGTCAAGATAAACTGCTGCAGCTTCTCTGGTTTGTACTCAAAAGCCCATAGATCCTTAAAGGTTTCACAAGGTCTCCAGCCATGAAATAATTTTTGATTTTCCCAGGCTCAATAACGGGTTGGCTCATGGAAGTAGCTCAGTTTTCAAATCAAAGGAGAGGAAAAAATATATACAGAAAAGAGCTCTGTACAAGAAGATACAGCATTCTACATAGGAAGAGAGTTATGAAATTTCATTAGTTTTATGACATTTTTTTCTTTTGTGCAGAAGGCGGCTGGCAGAGATTTGTTGCCATGGCATAAGGCATCTTAAATTTGCAAAGGTGATGGCTGAGGAAAGCATTCTGCCATGGCAGAAAAGGTGAGATACTCAAAGAAGGAACAGTGCAACCCAACCACTGGAATTCTCAAGAGGGGCCCAACCTTACTTCTGCTTCAATGCATCTCCTGTCATGACAGACAGGTCATAACAGACGTGTCTTTCTACAGTGGGATATCCCAGGAAATTAAACCGTGTGACGTTGGGGTTTGGGGTGAGGATATGGTTTGGGGGTTTTTGTGCCTTTTTCTTTGGAGATTTTTGGTTTGTTTTGGTTTTTTTTTTTTTTAAAGCAGAAGGTTTGATGTGATGCCTAATTCAGACTGGCTTGAATAAAACCATGACACTGTAAAGATTTGAAATTGGCAAGCAGGCTGGGGCAAGCATTCAGGCAGCACAGCTGGGTGCCTGAAAAGGGAGAATCCAATCAGCAATGACTGCACATGTATAAATCATGTGAAAATGGAAGAATAACAACAAAAAAAGAGGCTTGCAATTTCCTACCTGACTCAGAACAGGGAGAACCTTGTACTGACCCCAAGCAAGGGGAACAGTAACATTTAGAGATTCACACTTGAAAGGGCAAAATACTTTCTCTTATGTTTGGTGCTAGACTTCTCTCAGGAAGCATCTGGACACATTGAACTGGAGGAAGGGATGAAAGCACATTTGAGAAAGCCTTAGATAGTGCCCAACTGCACATCTGTGACTATGCACACAGTTATGTAGTGCCTCATAGCGCTAAACCTCTTCTTGAAGCTGAACATGAAGATCAAGACATACAAAGCCAGACCAGAGAAAAGTGCAGAGTTTTGAGCTTTCTAAAACTCCAAGCAACAAGAGTTTCAAACCCCTTCTAACATCAGGCGCTGCCACGGGCAATCTGATTTGTTTAATGTGTATTAGATTACATGCACAATTAAAGGTATACAGTTACTACAAAGAGCATTATGTTCTACCTCTTCTGTTGCCCTTGTCAGCCAAGTATCTCCCACACTTCTTTTCAAAGCCTCAGAACACCTCTAATACTGCTTACGCTTGGGAGGCTAAGCAGAGACCAAGCTACTCACTTTCAGTGAGTCAGATCACTTGACTTTGTAAGTCAAGGTAGTTATCCTGTTAAGCAGAAAGAATTCAACAATCTATCCTTGAGCGCTACAAGGGGGAAGAAAATTGAACTGAACTCACTCACTGAACCATCATTTCTCCTTCTTACAATATCTAACATTGCAGATAACAGGAAGATGGTGATAGATGGCATCATTTGATTCTCTTCTTCTCGTCGGTGAGATTGTACGTAGGTGAGCATTGAAGTGAGGTTTTGTGGCTTCCTTTGAATGACACCAAATTCTGCTCCTTGGGGAAATCTGCTGTCCTGAGAACAGCAACAAAGGAAGACCCTCATCTGCAGTGCTTCCTCCAGTAAGATCCTGGCAATGAATATTTAAAATATTTCTGAAACAAAGAAAAGGTTGCTGTTACAATCCATTGCTGATTTTGGTCTCATTATACTGATTTTAAATGCCATACAGTGAACTACTAATTGGGTATTGAGTTCCCCTCTGCACTGTACACATCATGGAAATTCTGTTCCTTTCTGTAACAGGAAAAGGGATTTATTTTAAAAATATATTTTAGCTCATTTATCCAAAATGACACATCTATTGCATTATATGAGGTACTCAAAGAAGCAAGGTGTCTTGATCTGGACAAGCAAATGATTAAAGACAGTCGCAGTGGCAGACTGCAATCCTATTAGCGTAACACTAGAAAAGGATGCTACTCAGATTTTCACATGCATAGCAACTCTGTTCTCACTATTCTCCCCATTCCCACCTATGGACGGGCCTGTAGTAGGAGATGGACCTCAGTTTGTAAGAATTTTTGTTTTTCTCCACTGTATAGAAGGTCTATGCCAAGGTGTCACCTCTTAGCTCCTCTACTTATTCATATAGATAAAACTATAAAACACCACTCCCATAAGCATCTCTCTTTTTTATAAGAAGCCAGAAAGGAGGTTAAAAAAAGAAAACCATCGAGCGTTTCCCAGTCTGTCTCTTAGGAAACAAGAGACTGACCTCCCAAGAAGGCAAGGAATCAACTGCCAGCATCTTGAAACACATAGCTCCTGCACCAAAGCTGCAGGACCGTTAAAAGAACAAAAAGCTCTATAACACTATGCACGTTATTTTCATACAGATAGTAAACCTGAACAAAGTGGCGCCACAGATGAACTTGTCCAAGCACTTGTAAACCAAAGTACGAGATTATGCTCTACCCCATGGGAAGCAGTTCACAGTTCCTGCTGAGCAGCTCTTGAAGATCTCTCTGGCAAAAAAGGGCAGTGAAGGAAATCTATCTATTCACTACTACAGTGCAATAATAAAATGAAGGTAAATGGGTTTTGCAACATTTCCTGCATTCATGCTCAACCATATTGCCTAAAGTTATATTCTATGCCTATTTTTTTTCTGAGACTTCACTGCTTACCAAAACTAAACCTAAAATAGTATCAGTTTTGTTGTTTTTTATTGGACTCCACAACATTCTCTCTCCAATGTGGGAAGTTGAACTTTCACATAATAGCAGAATTCCCAGTTGTCACTCGCTCTCTAACAACAGAAAGACATCTCTATTCCCTTTTAAAGTCAACCCAAATGATCTAGAGCAGACTTGCCTAATAGCAGTTACTTCAGCATTCTCCCAAGTGATTTTTTATTTTTCCTTTGCAGATGATCTTATTACTAACACCTGGTGCAAAACCACCTACCTCAACTGAAGATCAAATGTTCTTCACATCTAATCCCATCAAGTCTCTTGCTATACCTTGTTTATATTGTCCCTATGACGCCCATTTCACTCCCCTACTGCTAGCATAAGTTTCTCCATTTGGTTACTCAGCCCCCTGATGTTAGTACTCAGTCATTTCCACTGCTTCACACCAGCCTCCACAGCAAAGAGGACTATGAGGGCCAGTCAGCAAACACCTCCTTCTGCCTGACCAGTATAGGAAGAGCCCATTCCAGAAAATTTATGTGATCTGGTTTAGTAAAGTTATGGAAAAGTTTATTATTACATCTTATCCACGGGGAGAAGAAAAAGAAAATTTCTCTTTTTCAAAGCTACCAGAGCACAAAAATGTGAGATTGATGAAACTGGTTTCTTTCTTTATTATCCAGCTCAGAAGAACACACAGTCCTGATTCTTCCAATGACAGCAAGCGCTGCCGTGATGCTTTTATATCACCATGGCAGTAAAATAAACGTTATCTATTTGGAAATCTTCAGTGAAAAGCCATTTTACTACAAAAACAACTTTAATAAAATATTCTGAGAAGCGTTTGTACTCCTTCTGTGTGCAGAGTGGTGTGTTTAGCAGTAGGAATTATTTGTGGGTGAAGAGGTGCATTATCAAGACACAAGGGGGAAGATAAATTCTTCCCAAAGACATATCTCAGCCCTGATACCTAGTTGCCACGTGACCTGGGCTAAATCACAGCTTCCCTGCATAACAAAGATTTGGTTTTAAACAGTTTTGTGTAAAAAGTTTTCTCAGAGTATTTTCTGTTACAACTCTTCTTTAACTGAAATTTGAGCTTTCTAATAAATGTTGCAAAGGAGTAGGTAAGAGAGAAATGTAGTCTTTCTACAGAAAATACCCGTTTCATCTCCAATTTGAAGTCTCTTTTGATAAGATATTGTTGAGGAACTTAATGTTGTACACTTTGTTTGAACTGGACTCCTTGAACAGATTATATCTAAGCTAACAAAAATTGCAAAATTGTTGGATATAAGATCTATCCGAAGTGTCACCTTGTAGATTGAGAACATGAGACAACTGATCTACAATTTCCTACAGATTCTTTCAGCAGTGTTTTGAACCAAACTATTTGGTGCACAGTCTTTTCAGTCTTTTCAGAAAAGTCTTTTTTTCACTAGACTTTCTGTAAAAGACAATGATTTTCTATGAAGAAAAAAATTAAATAAAAGGAAAAAGGGACCTTATCCCACAGGTGCTCAGCCAAAGACTATGCATTACTGGTAGTAAACTAGAATAGGATTTTTAAAGGTAGAAGGAATGCTCTGTAGGTAGTCTGCCTCAGTCCCAACTCAGTCTAGGTTAATAATAGACTTTCAACCAATTTAATCCTCCCTGTACTTGAGCTTAAGGGCCCAGGCTACTTACCTACATAAAGGTGCTATCAGGATGAGCATTCATAATTTCAAGTATTCGGTATTATGCTTCTGAGATCACTGTAAGGATGGACAAGACAGTAAGAGATCTCACACATAAAAAGTAAGGCTTTTTGGTGTTTGTTTTGGGTTTTTTGTTGTTGATTGAAGGGGGGTTGTTTGGTTGGGTTTTTAACAGCTCATCCATATGTAGTAAGTTATTAAGATATTTTAGAGGTGATATTTTCAACATTGGTAGCCTTAAGACTCATGGTATAATGTCATACCTTAGAAATGTTTACGTTCTACTTTTCAACACAGCCACTACATTTGATAAATACAGACCAAATACCTTCATGTCCCCAAGTATGAACTAAGCCTTAATACGTAAGTATGCAATTCTTGCATACATTAAGGACAACTATCTTGGATAATAGGAAAATAACTTTGGTTGTAGTATATTACCTTTTTGCAGAACTGTGATTGAAGTTCATATAGAGAAAATATGTCCCCTACCTAGGCTTGCTTTGATTTCATAAGCTTCCTGCAGCTATATATTGAAGTATGCAGAATTAACATATGGAAGATCTCAGACCATATTACCACATTTTCTAAATATAATCAGTAATTATGTATTATGTCATCTGAAACTAATTCAGTCCCCTTCACAGCAAGCCTACATTTGAGCTCACACCATACTGGCCATGTGCGTTCCAATCTGTCCATATCTCCTGCCTCCTTCTTCAAAGGCATACAGGTGCCTCAGTGTCACCTTCCATGCTGCCCCTTCTGCACAGGGCACGCTGTCAAGTCCATCTGCCAAGCTACCTTCTCTGTCAACATTTGCTTTCTCTGTTGCCTGTAGGAACAGGAACAGTTAAAAGACAATGTAAAATCAACAAGAGAAACCTACAGCTCCCTGACTTGACCATATAAACTTTCTTCTACTACCCTTGTTACTTTCCTGTCTGTAAGACACAATTCCTTTTTTATTTTTTTAATATTATTTTACATCAGAGAGTAGGCTAATTTGGGCCAGAATCCTCAGACTGAATGCTTGGCTTGCTTCTGACCACATGCACAGATTACCTAGTGCAAAATCAACTTAATGATTACGGCATCATTCTTAAATCTTTCCTTTGCTACTAATTCTGCTGGTATTAATAGCAGCTGATGAGTACCTGACACTTTTAAAAAGCAATCTTCCTTATTATGTAAATAAACATTTAGTGAGGAGCCTATCTTTAGAGATTTATTTGCTGTAAACCTTGGCCTCTCACTGGATGTTTTCTTTTTTCAAGCTAAATGAATTGCAAGTATTATCCCACCATAAATTTCTACACCACTAAACAGACACATCAACAGATTCCATTCACAAGCTGTGTTTGGGTTCCCCCTCTCCTCTATCGAATATGCCAGTGCTTTAAAAATGTCCTCCGTTAATTGGAATTACCCATTCAAAACAGAAGCACTATAAACTTCCCTCCATGTTGCAGATAATTAGTTCTAGGCATCTCATCCATTATGCCTTTGGCCATTTTCTGCAGATGCCACCTAAAATTCCAGAAAAAGTGCTTTCCAGTCAAGAATCACAGCAAGCAGTCATGCCAGCAGTAGTAACAAGCTTGCTGACAGCTCTACAACTCTTACTTATTCAAAATAGTAATGTTTTTTCAACAGTTTTTTTCTCTAAATACATTTCTCTTTGCACAAATAAGTGCTGTAGGTATTATAGCCTTGATAAATTAAAGCCACATCCTGTTTAACAACATGTGTAAGAAATGCTACCCCACCGCTTAGCTTTTCCCCTCTCATTCTCAACAAATATTCTGCTGATATAAACCAACAGTAGTTTTATCCTAGCAGATGGATGCACCACCATCATTTTTTAGTTTTCTACCTCTTTCAGTTGAGACAGGTAGTAATAAATAGAGCGGAAAAGCACGTTTTTGCCACTCATGCATGGAAGGATAGTAAATTTTAAAGGGTTTTGGCACAACCAGAGAAGGCTGAGCTTGACTTAAAATAAATTCCGTGCTCTCTTATAGCTATACAAAGTACACAATTTTGACATCATAATAACGTCTGAGAGCAAACTGTAGTTGTACTTATGACTTCTAGGACGTTGCATTCTGAAAATGCTCAGGTAAAAAAAAAATCAATACATTTTCCCTATTATATATAAAGTAACAGCTGCTTAGAGATGCCAACAAAGGTCAGGGTTCCATTCCTATACACATCAAGACACAGACTTTGTCCCACCCAAGTTACCCTCTGAAGTTAAATGAGAGAAAATTTTTTTAAAAGGACACATAACTGTGATTTTACAGGTGAGAAAAGTGACATATGTGACCAATGATTAAGTTTAGTAGCTTTAAACATGGACGATTAGGCACAACAATCCTGGCCCTAATACAATCAATGGAAAACAGCAGTTACTGCTTTGGAAAATCCACCACCTTTTTGTTCACCTAAAAATGGATTTAGGTGCCTCTTGAAGAAAAGAAGTTACTTTCTCAGTGTAGCAGATTGTGTCTCTGACTGAACCAGGGGTGCTGGCCAGATTGTATGCTTGTAACACAAGTACAAAGTAATTTCTGCTCCCTCGAGTGATTATTTGGTCTGTTTGTGCTCAGACAAAAGCTCTTTAGCTTTCTACTAACAGCTCTTCAAACTCTACTGCCTTGCTGCTCACAACTTCTGTTCAGCAGGAACAGATGGAAAATATGTGGACCTACGTTTTAAAGTGTCGGCAGAAAACAAATCCGTATTTTGTTGCTCTAGTCCATTCTGGCATACATCGGAAGGAACTTAATCTGTATGTCACCTCCAAATCCTATCCTGGAGACTTAAGCATTCTTGTCTACTGCAAAAAGGTCCCCTATCAAAATACTGTCTTTTTTAGACAGTGACTCATTATCATGAATGATATGCATATCAATATGATGCATTTCAAGTCTGAAATTATTAAAATCTTTAAAAGGAAGCACATATGCAACACAGGTTGAGGAAACAGCATTTGGCAACTATGTTTAAGTCAAAGTGTTAAAGCATCATACTACGATGAATGTAAATAATTATTATTTTGTCAAGAACGAAAAGTGCTGTTTGTAGAATACATATATCTGTACAAGTTACGCTGTAAGCTGAAACTGGCGTCAGTCATCAACAAGACTGTGAAGGCTCATGTCAACCCTAGTTGTTCTGATTGCTGAAAGCACAGGCAGCCATAAAACACGGCTTCACCATACTTGCTAGCTGATGGCAGAACAGATATTTAGCCAGTGGTTATTTGGCAATACTTCTTATTGCCAATTTTCTTCTCAAGACGACAATAAAGAGTCAGAATGATAATGATTTTGCTGCCTAAAAATGGAAAAATTGTGGAAAGGAATAGGAAAGCAAGATTTAAAAAAAAGACAAACACAAACCCAAAAACTTAAACAGAGGCACTCAGGTTACCAGAGTGGTCATCCGTAACATATTCATGTCTGGAGAAAATTCAGTCTCTGCAAATGTGAAAACATTTAAAAATGTTTGAAGATTGACAGTACATTTGATAGAGCAGAATATGGCCAAGAGTTGGAAAGCAGTGGAAAGGTCACAGATTTGCAGAATACCAAAACCAAACAACCATGTATAAGTGTAAAAAAAAAAACAAACAAAAAAGACCAAAACAAAACAAAACAAATTTCAGACAAGCCTGGACTGAAAAAAAAAGAACCCCCAAAAATGGGAATAGAAATGCAGACCAGGCAGAAGATACCACACTAAAGACAAAGCAAAAACAGATCCAGAAAGACATAGGGAATCCTTTACTATTACGGAATTTTACAGATTCTAAATATCACCAATCTCTAAAACAATTTAAATCATAAAAAAAGTGAAGAAGCAGCAGAAAGCAAATTAGGACACTCTTTAAAAGAGTATCCAAGATCAGTTCTCTCTAATAGGTTATTATTTATGTTATGGGTAAACATACTGGAGAGCTAGTAGAGTATTCTTATGGAAGAATGCCAAAAATATTTTAGTAATAATGTTTATAAAGATATGCAATTACTCATGAAGCCAAGGATATATGCAACATAGAGCTGCAATACACAACATACTGTCTATGGAAAAAAGTCGGAGCGATTGCTAACATTCAGGACTGGATTTAAAGACTTATTCTGGCAACCCTGAACATGATTGGCAAAAAGGAAACACAGAAGTCAGGCCACTGTTGCTCTAGTTTATTAGAGACTTTTAGCACTAATGCTCAAGACATCTCAGAAGAGGCTTATAAGAATAACAAGAAGAAAGGAGAAAGGCCCAGTTTATTGCAGCTGAAGGATTTTTCAGTAAAAGGCAGAAAAATGTATAACAGAATGGGATGGTGTTACCAACAGAGAGATGAACAGAAGCTGACAAACATTTGAGCCAAAGTGGCAAAAATTTAGGTAGAGCCTGAGGAATGATGGTTTAAATTTGATATTACGCTTGGAAGGAAATCCTGCGGCTTGAGGGACATGGAGCTTGGCACAGTCAAACCGGGATCAATTTCCACAATTACTGAACCCACAAAAGGCTCCTGCACAGCTCTGTAATAGTACTCCCCTGCCTCAGCTTACCAGCTATCCAGGCATACAACACTCATTGGAAATCTTGGCAGAGTGCTTTTTTGGGAGCCACAGAAGAGAACTTACATCAGACTCAAAAGTTCCCTACTTTTTAATTACTATTATTTTTCAGTTTTTGCTGTTTTGGATTCAGGTTTAGTAAAAAGAGCAACAGGTAGAAAGCAAGTTTCAAGGAAACAGCCTGAAATGTGGAGAAAATACGAAACAACTTCCAAAGAAACTGTATCAACAACATTTCTGTTTCATATATTTGGATGAATTTCACTGAAAGCTGGAGCAGAAAGGCATTAGTCAAAAGCCTTTACCCGAATCTCTCCAAATTTCGTCAAAAGGGATCTTTCATCAAATCACATTTAAAGAAAAAAAGAAAAAAAGTAACAGAAACTCAATTACCACCACACATTTCAAAGTCAGATATCTAAGCTGCATGCTTAGTTTTTCATTTTGCAGCACAGTGGTATTTATGCTAATAAAGCCAGAATCAACAGTTGGTGGTGGTTTGGTTTGTTTTTTCCTCCTCTTCCTTCCTCCTCTAGAAAAGGGGACTGGTCAAGGCTACTCTGGCCAAAGTTTGAAATACGTTGTAAATCAGTTCTCCAAAGGCAGGAAGAAAGGGATGAGGGGCACTGGAGAAAAAGCAGTCGTTTCAAAATAAAACCGACAATATGACACTGAAGCACAGCCAGAGCTGCCGCACGCCATTGTAAACAGAGACTGTGCGAACAGCTCCATCACTGGAGTCACAAGCAGATGCTCATGTCAGAGGAGCGGTCTGCGTGGGCCGGTCACAAAGGCCGTGGCTGCTCCCCAGGGGAGCAATCGATGGCGTAGATCTAAGACAGTTGAGCACAGCAGTATCATGTCACCATGGGACAAGGATTCAGAATATAGCTATGTTGTCTTATCTAGCAAGTTATATTTCTGGCTGACAGAGCTGGCCTTCAGGGTCTCCAAAGACGCAAGTCCCAGGCTTCTTTGATTTGCAAAACTGTAAACACTTACTCTAATCTCAGCTTGTTTAAAAAATAAGCATGTTTCTAACCCCAGTCTATCCTCTATTTTTCAAAATAATCTTGACAACATATGCTGACTGATAGAGTTGAAAGTGTCATAAATGTTTTTTTACAATCAAGTTATTTTCACAGTCAGGACAAACAACTACTCAGAGTTGACCTCAGAGATTTCTCTCAAGTTTTTTAAGGGACGTCTGTTCATTTCAGCTGTGAAGAATAGCGCTGCACTGGCTACCAGGGCCAACTGCAATTGCTCACAGCTGTAACAGCTCTAGTGTGCAAGCAGTGTCATGGCAAACCACTAATTCCACACGCTGGGACTGGGGCCTGAAAGCTGGGCATAGAGGGGACCATGCAGAAGTGTCATTCCTCTGAAGAAAGTACTAAAAACTTAACCAGGCCCAGCAGGAGCCAAAGAAAAGAAAGCACTGATCACAACCCATCATCGCATTGCTGCTGCCTTTTTCCCCATCTCCAAACCTGAGGCAAACTCCTCAGACTCTCTACAGACAACAGCACTCCTGTCCAGGACATCCCCAAGAAGTCTACATGGTCAGCTATGCTGAAACTCAGAAACAACGTCTATATAAAATTGTGGATAATGGTAGAAGTTAAAAGAAAAATCATCTCTACCAAAAGCTCCTTTATCTGACCAGCTTTTCTGCTATTCAGCACGCCAACACTGGCATTGCTGCTTCTTGGAGTCCACATCCCAGTCTTTTGCAGCCAGGACTACAGTGGGAAGCAATAGGTAAGAGGATTATTTCTATGGTTGCTAATGGGAGGGAAAAAAAAAAAAAAAAAAAGTCAAATGCTCTAATGAACTGAAGAGTAAAGCATAGACAGAGGACCCCACTAAAGAGATTGATTGGATGTCCAACAAGTGCTTTGATTTTCCACTTTTCAGAGCTGAGCACACACAGCATGAGCTTTAAAAATTCACCCTGATCCAGGTTTTCTGGATCTACCTAAATTCAGACACAGTTTTTTGAAAGAAGTCATCAGAACATTAAATGTTATTGCCTCCTTCTTGTTCTGAACGTTAAAACCATCTACATTAGCAGATTTGTGTGTAACACAGGAGAGGGTTTTTTTTTGTTTGTTTGTTTTTTAAGGTGCAAAACCACGTTGCTTTTACAGAGGTGTGCCAGAAATAGCAGTTATGCCCTTCAGCACCAGCACACATGCTGAGGGAACTGGTCATGTATGAAATAGCACAAATTATTAGAAGATCTAAAAAAACACCTCAGACAAGTGTTTTTTCTGTAGGTTGATTGATATATTTTCCTGCACGTTATCTTGCAGCTATTACAGCTGTAGGATTCTTCCAGAGGGTCATTCTACTAACACATCAAACCCCTTCGGTTTACTCCCGAACACTACGACAGTGAAAAGAATCCTCTGAATCAACCAGGTCCCACCAATGCACAGGACTTAACTCTCACTCTTCAAGTAGCAAATAATTTGTTTCATAACTTAAATGCCACATTTGCATTGTTTACAGTAAATCAGTTTTAATATTTACCTGTTTGACATTTCCACTGTCATTACATTATCCCTACATGCTCTTATCTACAGCGACAGTCTGCCACAGCTCTTTTTTTCTGTAGCTACTATTCATATTTCATTTGCAACGTGGGGGCACTGAAGAGCTGCTGTAATAGGATCACATTATGCCAGACCCAGTAAAGAACAATAAAAACAGTCTCTGTCCTAAAGATTTTTCAGGTCAAAGTAACTTGCCCAATCTTTTCTTTGCATTTAATCTCTGTTACTGATGAATTCCATTGGCTTTATCCTTTTCAGATATTCACATTTTTTGTCCATCTTCCAATGCAGCTTTACTTTTCTGAAGTAAATTTCACCTTTTGTGAATTGACCGTATATAGGCCTTGTGTCCCCTTTCTGCAAATCTCTTAGAAATATGTGACACCGAGCTCTCTAAATCATGTGGCTGAACAGGATGAGACTAGAGGTCCCTTTAGCTCAGTGACTTGTAACATCAATCAAAGCAAGTGCCTCAGGAAGAATGGAAACCCTTCATCAGATAAACCCTGATTACAACTTCACCGGATAAGTAGTTCCAACATATCAAGGATCTAGTAAAAACCTTCCAAACCCGTACAGCCATCTCTATTGTAGTTCTTTCTTGATACATAATATGTAGCATAATGTAATACTTCATCAAATGTCTTTCCAAGAACAGAAATACTCCTTTTTTTTTTAAGTTTGAATTCAACTAATCTTAAACATACAAAAGACTGAAATCAAGTAACAGTAGCATGAACACTCTTAACTCAGTCCAGTGTAAAATGATTATATGATTATCTGTACACATATTGTCTTCCTAATCAGTCAAGGACACAATCAGATACTCAACCAACCCTTGTACCTGTTCTTTAACATACAATTCCCCAGGTTTCTCTTCTAGACACCTAAAATTTATCTTGCCACATTGTTATTAAACCTAACTGCTAATGTTTTTCATGTTTCCCCAAGTATTATCCTTAATTTTGTACTTCTCAATGAATTCCAGTCAATACTGTATTTTGTATAAGTTCATGGTATCCTCAAGAATGAACAGAGAGGACCCAAATCTCTAATTTTTTTTTCCAAATTGTAATTAATGTAAAAGAAAAACAGTAGTTACTGTTATTAGGTATTCGTGCAACAAACAGAAAATGAAATAATGTCTTTTTCTACATAGCTTAAACAAAAGGCTGAACAAAAGAATTTCAGCATAGGCTTACACACCTGTCACTGCTTTGGTACAGTTTTTTTTCTCAGTTTCATGTTCTTCATTGTAAAAAAAAGTCCTTCTTTCCTCTTTTTCTGCTGTCTACAAGTGATGTGCAGTCACCACTATATATTGTCTGGATCCAAATGTGTTTAGATATAAATCTAGACCACTCAAAAACTTTAAGAACTGTTATCTATTCTGGAGAAACTGTGATGCTTTGAGGTGTTATACGTGCATCAGTGTTCATTCACGTCACCCTCACATCTTTCTAGAGGACAGCATAAAGACTAGAATTAGCCTACATGGCTTTTATGGGGTCTGTCGGGAGTCCCAGCAGGAAAGATCCCATAATGTCTGGAGGAAGAACAGATTATAGATTCAATTCAAAAAACATGTTTGAAGATTCACAGTTACTGTAAAGTAAATAAAATTTTCTTCTCTACAAGAAGGGCCGAAAAGAGGAACCGGGGAACTACAGGCCTGTCAGCCTGACCTCAGTGCCGGAAAAGATCATGGAGCGGTTTGTCTTGAGAGCGCTCACTGAGCAAGTGAGAGATGGTCGGGGAATCAGGCCCAGCCAGCATGGGTTCCTCAAGGGCAGGTCCTGCTTGACCAACTTGATCTCCTTCTATGATCAGGTGACCCGCCTAGTAGATGAGGGAGAGCCTGTGGATGTCATCTACCTTGACCTTAGCAAAGCCTTCGATACAGTATCACACAGCATTCTTCTGGGAAAGCTGGCAGCTCATGGATTGGACCAGCACACTCTACGCTGGGTTGAAAACTGGTGGGAAGGGCAGGCCCAGAGAGTTGTGGTCAATGGTGTTAAATCTAGTTGGCAGTCAGCCACTAGCGGTGCTCCCCAGGGCTCGGTCTTGGGGCCGGTGCTGTTCAACATCTTTATCGATGACCTGGATGAGGGGATAGAGTGCACCCTCAGTAAGTTTGCAGATGACACCAAACTGGGAGGCAGTGTCAGTCTGCTTGAGGGTAGGGTGGCTCTCCAGAGA
>VWZZ01002926.1:232948-251813 GCA_013399095.1 Psophia crepitans
GGCGTGGCCAGCAGGAGTAGGGAAGTGATAGTCCCCCTGTACTCGGCTCTCGTGAGGCCTCACCTTGAGTACTGTGTCCAGTTTTGGGCCCCTCTATATAAGAAGGACATTGAGCTGCTGGAGCGTGTCCAGAGAAGGGCAACTGAACTGGTGAAGGGACTGGAAAAGAAATCTTATGGGGAACTGGGGCTCTTTAGCCTGGAGAAGAGGAGGCTGAGGGGAGACCTGATCACTCTCTACAACTACGTGAAAGGAGGTTATAGTGAGGAGGGTGTGGGTCTCTTCTCCCAAGTGACTAGCGACAGGATGAGAGGGAATGGCCTCAAGTTGCATCAGGGCAGGTTCAGATTGGATATTAGGAAGAACTTCTTCACGGAAAGAGTAGTGAGGCATTGGAACAGGCTCCCCAGAGAGTTGGTTGAGTCGTCTTCCCTGGAGATCTTCAAAAAACGCATAGATGCGGCGCTCCAGGACATGGTCTAGCAGGCACAGTGGTGCTAGGTTGACGGTTGGACTTGATGATCTCAGAGGTCCTTTCCAACCTTAGTGATTCTACGATTCTATGATTCTTTTTGCAGTGACTGTCTGCGCAGATTCCCCTCTTCTTGAGCCATTGATCAATCCTCTGTTACAGTACAGGCAGAACAGAGACTGTTGGATAACACCCCTAAAACCAGCATACTCTCAGGAAGACCTTGCCTGGATATGGTTACAGTTAAATGTGAACATCAAGCTTCCTGGGTCACTCTAGAGGATTTCGGTCCATTAGAAGTATTATATTCTCTACATAAAAAATGTGTCACAGAAAAATGCATCATAAAAGAGAGTCTGACCAATTCCTAGCATGTCAGGACATTTTTTCCCAGATACACAATAATAGTTTCTGGATGAATTTCTGAAGTACTCGAACAACCTATCTGTAGATATTTATTTGCTACCGCCTACCTCTGGCCCAACACAGCTTGAAAAAAAAATAATCTATCACACAATGTAAGAGTTTCTCTTACTTAGTATGCAAACCAAGAAAGAAAACTAAGATTTCTTTACCTTTATCTTATGAGTTTTTTCTGTATGATGATTTGTATGGCCATAGGAAGAAACTCTGGAAGAAAGCTAAGAATACTGTAGGTAGTTTTGCGTAATATTACTGCCTAGTGAACTTCGATGAAGATTACTTTTTTTTTTTAAAAAAAAAAGCCTCCTGTTTCAGGGGGAGCAAAGAACGTACTATCAAGGTCTACACAGAAGACTAGTTCTGAAGTGCTCAGGTAGAAAGAAAAAGTTGCCTTTGTAAGTAAATTGCATTGAACCTCTGAAACAGAACAGGTCGCATTGGACCTTCAGTTAAGCAAAAACTAATTTGCTACAAAAATAGATAAAGGAAACAGGTACAGGACTTTTTCATTGTTCTGAAAGACAGTTATCTGGTAAGGTAGGTGAAGCCATCAATTAGTTTACAATTGCCAAAATACCAGGACTATCTGTCTCCTGATAGAGAAATGTCAGCCTTACTTTCTTAAGATTCTCAGAATTAATTATGTACAACAGTCATGATGTACAAAAGGAAAGGAAGCCATCTACCACACAACACATAGGGTCACAACTCCTATTTCAAGAGGTTCTGTTCCAGGGAATCCTCTTTGATCAAGATACCCTTGATGACTAAGTCTTTAAGACTGTCTGAAAGATTCCTACTAATTAAAAGAAACCTGCATAGATACTGAAATATCTTGGGGCAGAATGAAGTAGTAAGGGATCCTGACGAAGTGGGTGGTTGTTTTCTCATCTCTTATTTATTAATTACTTGTATTATTATGGTGTTATCTACCTGTATGGCTAGTTAATCCATGAGGAAGGGAGAAGAAAACTTTGTATCTCAGCCATGAGCTGCAGGGTTCTAAGATATACTTATGCACACGGCAAGATTTCAAAGTGGTTCAGCGTTCCTGAATTAGAGGGTCATTCAGATGAGTTTTCCCTCTAGAATGCTGATTCACTAAAGAAAGTTAACTGATTGCATCAGAACAGTAAAGCAGACATCTCACATCTTTCAGATCCATAAACCATAACAAGGATGAAGTATAGGGAACGTGGCTGAAGTCATTCAAAAGCTGAGAGGGTAAATAGTAAAAAATGCTAGAGATCAAGTATATGCCTCTAGTCCCTTTGCTGCTTTGAAAGCATCAGGAGTAAGAGGCAAACCTCTGAAGTTTAAAAGCACCTCTGTCAGCAGGTCCAAACATAGATGATGACTGTCCTCCTCCTCCTGTGAAAATAATCTTAAAAAACCACTAACATCCAAAAGGATTTCAAGCATACTAAGTTCTGTAGATTTAACTGACCTAAGATATTCATGAAAGCAAAGACTAATAGATCTGACAGAGCTTCGTGACGAAGTCTTCCTCAGATCTCAAGCACAGTAGAATGGAAAAATAAGAAAATTCTTCTAGTGTTGTCAGCAAACCTACAGTCTGTGGGAAGCTTCAGCCAATGCACAGCGTGCCTTTTCTGTTTCTACCATGTTAAATCTCTGAATCTTAGTAGCTGGTGACAGAGTAGCATCACACTAAAATATGCTTCTTGTCACAAGTTTTCTAGTTTTTTGTTTTGGTTTTCTGAGGAATGATGACACAGAAGCCCCGCAGAACTTGCCTGGGAGCATGTGATGATGTGGAAAGCATCGCATACACTATTTATGAAGACAATCTCAGACAGATGTCCTCAACTGTTACATGGATCACTCAGAAAATTTCAGAAAGCAAAAATCATGATGGCATCCATACAAGTCACTGCATATGCTGGAGTGCCAGCTATGTTTAGTGTAACCTAGAGACATACAAGACAGAGAAATTCCTTTTTTGGGGCTGTAGTTAGTTTAGCAATCTTTAATGAGTTACATAGGTAGATTTTTCTAGCAAAACAGATATCACATAATCCATCACTACCATTTAAAAAATGCAGGGTAAACACTTTCATACAAAATGCTTCAAGGATGTCTTTTTCCCACAGAATACATTAAGGGTAGATCTTCTACTTGATTCCTTCAAGCACTGCAGTCAGGCACAGGAGCAAAATAACATGTTAAAAAACCTTTTGCAGGAGCCTGATATCTTCCGTCTGGTTTTGGGGGTTTTTTTGACATAGCCAAGGCCTATACAGGTGTATGCCAGATGGGCATGGTTACACTGCTTGTGTTAAGTGCAATATTTCCAAAAGTTTTCTTGTTTTTCTTGGACAGCCTTCTAGAGAATGCCTAAGACTTCTGCCATGTACTTCATTAAAACCTGGAAAAATTTAAACTTGACTGTAGAAGCCAGGAGAAGATGAGAATATTGCAGCTGGGACTGAATGTTGTTCTGCTGGAGTTTGATGTTTTTCTCCATTCTGTCAGACAGCTGGCATTGGAGAAACCGAGTTGTATGAAAAGATTTAATGCACCCTTTGAAACTGAAGATCTGTTCTTTGGAAACAGTGGGCAATGTTGGCTTTGTGGGCTAACAGTAAGCAGTGTAGCTGAGGAGTGAGAGGAGATGGCAGCTCAGCCAGGACCATTAACAAAACAAACTGCATTGGAGAATACACTATAGATGTGACAAGTTCCCATGGAGTCCTCGCTGCAACCTCTGGGCTCTTTTCTGGAAGCTGAGCTACAAGAAGAGAAGAATCTGGCAAAAGGTAAGCAGAAAGATGCACCCACAAGCAGGAAAGGAGTAATTCTTTTTACGATGTGTTGGGATCACCAGCTTGAAGTCCATTCTCCAGGCACTTACAACCGACATAATACAACAAAATACAACAAAAGCCCTTGCATCTCAATTCTGTACCACCTTGCTGGTTTGGGGGTTTTTTTAGGTATCTCCAGACACTTAGAGGAAGTGCAAAATACTAATTTCAACATTTCTTATTCCTTCTTGGCCTAGGATGGTGACAGATTTCAGGAGTAACGTCCAGTCTAACCTTCACAGCCAGCTCAGATTCCCAAACATCTAGCATAATTTGGGAGTTTTTTCTCTATCATATTTTGTAATAAAGTTATGGTTTCCTCTTTGCCAGCCTATCTGCAGCTTCCGCAAACGTTTATTTCTTAAAAGAGGACACACCTTGGCAAAGGATCACGTCCTTTCCGTTGCCTCTAAAAAAAGCCGTCATTTACGCTTTTCTAAGTTTCTCCAGAAATGTTAACCTGGATATGCCACCACAAATGCAGTCATGAATTAATATATATTGCTTCAGCATTAAGGCAACTAGTTGAGTTCAAATTACTCTAGTTACATAAAAACAGACATAAAGGCAGACAATTTGAATAACAAATATAACCCCAGAGCATTCGCATTAAGATTGATTTACTAGAGAGGAAAGCACCATATGTGCTGTCTTGGACATCAACACAGGGAACCTAAAAAAGGAGCTTATTCCTTCTAACAAGGAATGAGCCTATACTTGCAATGAACCTTCCGTTTCTTTCCATGCACTGGCAAAAACAACCCTTGTCTGGAATACACAACTCTTTAGACTCCAAACTGGCATCGACACAGACGTAAGAGGAGACTCATTTGCCTGCACTTATCACTCGTAACTAAAGAGAACTGAGGACTCACTGACAGAAAGACTAACTTCCAAACTGAGGTTATTAAAAAAATTTCCCTTCAGAACACACCAAGTTTTCTAGCAAAGTTTTATCATTGTCTCTCTCAGACAAGGCACTGAGAGTGTTCATGGATGAGCAGCATTGTGTGCTACACATGAAACAAGTGGGGTTTTTAAGCCATGGAGAGTAAGGTTCTACTTACACATTTAATCTTCAGTTTCTAGGATATCAGAAATGCATGGAATAGAATTTAGTTCTGTGTGGTTTTTTAAAATATATGCTAAGAATCACTGTAAATTTAGATAAGTATGTGTTCACCGACTTTAAAATCAATTGTATTAGGTATAACTATCCATAAAGAAGTATTCACCATGTTTGTGCACATTTTGCCTTTCTTCTAGCATCCTGTAGAGTAGCAGTGCTTTTTCTCCTTTCTGAATAATACCCCTGGAGGGATTCCTTGGTTTCTTTTGCATAATTTGGCAATTACTTGATTGCTTAAGCATTCAACACAGCTTTCTCAACAGAGCATCCAAAGTTTTCCAGCCTCTTCTCTTAATAGTTTGTTGACAGCTGCTGAATCCCTGTATTTCTTAGAAATCTATTGAAGCATCTCAAAGTTTTTAGATGTCCTTCTGCACTTTTAGAAGACCTACAACTTTCAAATACATTTATTAAAAGGGAACGCTAATGATTCAGTGATTCACTTTAAACTGCAGATTTCCCAAGAACAAATTTTAAGCTGCCAAATGCAACCCTGCCTTAGTCAGCTTCTGACATTTTCATGAGGATATGACTGCCAAGATATGTAAATTGAGTCGCTTTTTTCTGTCTCTATCTTCTAAACTAGAGTTCAGATTCTGATTTCTCATTAAATTTTTTTTGTACGGCTCTTCCCCACTCCCCCTTCCCCAGTGATGACCAACTCCCTCTTTTTTGGATGTTTTTTTTGTGCATACTTGTTCTTGACTGAACTGCCACATCTGAACTACATGATCTCCATGCAATTATTCTAGCATATTTTTTTCAAAGCATGGAATGACTCAGTGTGTATATCTGCACGTTTTCTCATAATGAAGTCAATAACAGTGATATTTACTGGAGGTGAGAGAACACATTCAAGTCTGATGTTAACATCTACAATGGATCAACTGTTCAAGCTGATAATTAAGAGTAGCATCAGACCTTTGTGCTATTTTTCTTGGCACATCACACTTTACAGCCTTCCTCAGTGGACTGCAGTGGAAGCTTCTCAATAAAACCTGCAAGTGTATGACTGTCTTTCTTCTCCCTTCCATTTGATGGCCCCTTTCATGCTTGCACAGGGATTCTTATAGATGATATTCGGGCAATTTATGATCTTCCAGCTGAGATTAACTTCACCTTCACAACTTCCATTGATAATGTCTTTTGCAGATTCTTCTCAGGAAGGTTGCATAACATTGCACTGGTATTTGCTATCACTTTCTTGGGTACATAGGTAGTAACACCTATTTATCCACTGACTTTTCCTAGTCCCTTGCTTAATTTAAGTCAGTAATTTTATCACTTACCGTGCCCTCATATGCTTCTGTCCTTTACAGTTACCTGGTGTTTCGCTATAGCTTTCTCACATTTTTAAGTTGTTTTTCTCTTTTCATTATTTTAGTCTCTACCACTTCCTTTGTCAGTGTCCTGGAGAAAAAGTACACATGTAGCACCAGCTGAATGCGTGCTTCCCATTGCTCGTCACTCCTTCTCTGCATGTAAACCTTTCATTGCTTACCTTTGGCAAATAGTCCAACCCATGCAGACTTTGCAGGGAGGATTTTTCTGGAGGTATTACAGCATCTTCCCACCACTGTCTTCAGCCGTTTCAGCTTCCATGCTGTTTTATTCATGTACTTCCTCCTAGCTCATTTTTCACAGTTATTGTAACAGTACAAACTCGTAACGTTATTGGAATGGCAGAACATGCTACAAACCCAGCGAGTAACTTTGCCTCACAGCTCGTAAGAACGAGCTCAGGGGTAGTTGGACAATTCTACTCTTTACGGCCTCAGGTGGGGTAGAGACCCAGAAGGCTTATACAGCTCCTATGTGTAAGGTACCTGTGCTCCAAGTCATTTCCTTGGAATTCATTTGACTAACTCAAGTAAAGCTCAAATTCTACTGTCCCTTTTGTAGTTTCCACCTCCTCTTCAAGAGCAGAGCTTTTTTTCCCCTCTTCCCCGCATTAAGATCCATGCTCAATCAACATTTTTCCTTTCTGTTAAGGAAAGAGAATTTTCTAACACTATTTTTATTGAAGTTGACTGGGGAGAATGACCTAGAATTCCACAAGCCATTTGCAAATCTAAACAGTGTATTGCTATAATATAAATGTTAATCTTAGATATTATCTACCTATAAAATTTTAAGATATCTGCAAATAATGTGCTTCTTGCAAGTTTTAATTATCAAAATGAGCTATCAATTTTTTAATCTTTATGACATATTCATTTTATACCTTGCAACTCTCATAATAAATTAACACACACAGTATTTTTTCTTGTTGTCTCAGACAGAACATCTGACTTGAGATAACAAAGAACTTCTTGAGTTTTTGCATCTTCAGGTAGTTTGTACAATGTTCAGGCATGACTCAGCGCCTTCTCCAAAAGCTCTTTTAAGAAGCATGTAACATTTTCAGAGCACAAAAGTGACCTGGGAAGCTAAACCCTGTTCTCAGAAGCATCTGGGGGATGCTAAAAAACAGCAGCTCTTATTCACCCAAATAGCTTAGGCACATTTACAATGCTTATGTGCTAAATACCTCATGCCAAACAAGGGTACTATCTGTGTCAAATTGTAATTGCCTGTTGCTTTATGAATGTCATAATAATTATTACTTTCACTCTGCATTTTTAACCTCCACAGTGGATTGATATACCCAGTTTCAGTTGAAAACTGATTGATGTTTGACCATATCTAAAAATTCTGACACCGTGATTGTGCATTTCACAATACAAGAGGCATATGAGGGTCACTCAAGCCAACATTTAACAACTCTACTTCACTGGATCTACAGGCAATTAAAGTATTGCTGTTTTGAATAACTTTCTACTGAGAAATTGGGTAAGGCTGGGCCAGGGAGAGGCGAGACGTTGGCAGAGGTGAGACAAAGCTTATTTTCAAGAAATGACTGCTTTCCAGAGCATCAGCCCAGACCACCAGCAGAGCCCACATGACAGGCCAGCTGCCAGGCACAAGGATGCTGAACCAAGCCTCTGGCCTCAGGAGAGATGAGGTCAAGCAGAGGCAGAGCATTCAGGTCTGTTTGTTGTTTTCCAAAGGGTTGTTGGGATCTCTAGAACTTTCCAGGCTACAGTTAAAAAAAAATAAAAAAAAATCACTTTGCTAATCCTGTTGTCTTGCTCTCCAGTCACATCATTCCTAAGGATTTATCTAGTCAGCTCCCACAGTCAAGGTGGTTTTGTGTGGTGAAAAGATAGGAAGGGCATCACACTTCCTCCAGAACCTGTAGTTTTCAGACTCTCGAGTCCACAGCCCACGGAAAGGACCAGACACATGGTTAGTACCCCAGACTACCCCTGCCTGTGAATCATGCTGTGCCTACTCAGACTGCTAGGAGAAGAGAAGGGAAGAGGAAGTGAGATGTATTGCATAGGTTGGTTATCACCAAATTGGCATAGTGACTAACAACTTCTGTATGCAGAGCCAGGTTAAAATAGCTCCCCATAGTCTACCTAAGAACAAAGAGGAATGCTGTTTTTTCCTATGTGGCCCAGGAGACAGAAATCAAAGAAATTAAGTTTTTTTTAATGAAAATCAGGCTCTATCAGGGTCTTTGTGACTTAACCTGGGATGTCTGTGTTGACTTATGTTCTGTCCCCTGCTCTAATTTTGTGGTCATGTCTTTGATCTTGGGCTACCTGGATTTTTTATTCTTGCTTATTACATGGTGACGCTATTGCTCATTGGTGACTGAAGTTTTTCCAGGTACTGCTGCTCAGTGTAGTCTGTCATCTCTATTGCTGGTACAGTCTAATCCCAACAAGCCGAATGGCATAAGGTCGCTCAAAAACAGTCTGCTTTACACCTTTTTACATAGACATCTGGTAGCTTGGCATTTTCACTGCTGCTGCTTTGATTAAGAATCTTAGGATAAATATTTACCCTATTCAGAAAGAGCGGGAATCTTTTATTTTTTTATTTATATTTGTTTTACCCAGAAGTGCGCACCCTCATCAATCACTGCGATACTGGCTTCTATCCATTACTTGTTCTGCATTCACGTTTTACCATCTGCCCACTGCTAACCTGGACTTGCTGTGTCTAATCTGTGCATCACCACCACTCTCTCAGCTGAAAAATATAAAGGATTTGCTTGAATTCACTTAATTAGGAACTAGACCATTCAGGGAGCTGTACCAAAAATAACTTGATTTATGAGTTGGCAGCTTAAGTAGCCCCTTAGCAGCGCTTAACAACTACTGCTGATGTAAGATGCCTCTATTGATTTAGGACCATCCAGGTTTGAACTGAGTCAGGTAGCTTCAGCTCACATGCGTCAGAGCTGGCTGCTCACGTCTAGAGGAATAAATTTGAGACACAGTTTTATGGGCAAAATCCAGTTAAGAGGCCTAGCAAAAATTTGCTGTCAAATCACTGTCTGGAATCAAACCACCCCACCTCTACAATTCTATTAGCCTTTCTGTCTTAAACGCCAAGCAAGTGTGGGAAAATAAATATCTTAGCTCTGTACACATTTTACTTACTTTTCCTGTCGATACACTGAATTGTGGGAGAGATGGACTATATTGTCTCTACTTCATTATTATAAATGCAGCTTAGTCAGCTGGTAGACGTTTTCAGGACAGCCACCGCAGTGTGCTTTAAGATGCAAGAGTCAGGAACAACTTCTTTTTCCTCAGTTTCAGATCACGCTCATTTAACAAGATCCTGTTTTATGACGGAAAACAAAAGGGACAGGTGAAAGTTGCCAGGTGATAACTCAAAGACCACAGGATCAAATTCTACTCTCACTCTGGGGATCCCACAACCATAAGTCAGTCAGGGTAATGTTTACTAAAGTACATCGGGAAAAGTCAAGCAGTGTAATCCCATGTTCTCAGACATTTTTCTTCTGCACACCCTCCTCAATGCATGCCACTGTTTTCCACTTTGAACTCAGGCTTTGGTTGTTGCAAGTACAGATCAAAGCCTAAAATCAAAGCCTTACCATCCTCCTTGCAGAGGATGTGACCTAGATGATGAGAGCTCACCAACAGCCCTCCATCACCCTTTTCACAGCGTCCCTTGTGCTGCAGACATTTACCTACAACTGAATGAGAAATTCCAAGCAGCCAATGGACCATCCACCATCACGTGCTCATACCTGAGTTTTGAGCACCCGGACTGCGAGGCAGAAAGCCATCCTTTTTGCACATGAAGATCTCAGTGCTGGGCTTTCAGTGCTCTCTGGTCTGGAAACAGGATCCCTGAAGAGGGGTTACTGGCATGGGAAAGTAATGAGCACCTTTGGAAAGACTTAGATTCATACCTGCAGAGGCTCAAGGTTGGGGGAGAAATCTTGCCACAATCGCCGCGGGAAGAAGCCAGCAATAGCAAGTGCATTGTAGCAGTTCACTCAGAAACAAGCTGAGATCCCAACAGCTCCAGCACAACCCTGGAGGAATATAAGTCACTCCAAATGAACTAGATGCTTTTGAAAAGTCTAAAAAAAAACCTGAAAGGAAATACTTATAGGCAAGATATGCAATGTCTGAAGGCAGAAATAGACAAATAAATTTGGGGGTAGGAACTATTATCCTTGTAAAAGCAGGAATAATACCACCCCCATGCCCTATGGGCAATAAAACACATTATGGAGCAAGGCACCAAGAGGCTAGAGTGACTTGAGAGATCAAGGGATGAAAAAGATGAATGAAAAGGTCACTATGTATGAATAGATGAATCTAAGCACTCTAAGGATTTTATAACCTGTTAACCAGACTGGATTCTGGAAGAATGGATACTAGAGAAAACAGAGGCAGAGAAATAGAGAGAAGTAGAAGGAAGAAGATAAGATATAATGACTATGTAATTCTCCTTACACATAAAAAATCTGGAAGGAGAAGGGGGAATTGTACAGCATTAAATTTACATGGTGGTAAGCATCAGTTCTTTACTTCTTGTAGCTAGTCCAACAATAAACACATCTGAGCAAGAACGAGCCCATGTGACCAGGATGTGCATGTGTGCTTCGCTGAAGGAGATGTCATGTAGATCACAGATAATTCATCTGATGTGGCATTTGCTCTCATAACCATGCAATTTTCTGTGAACAGCAAACTAAGCAACTGTGCAAAATCCATAGTTCATTGCTCTCTTCTTCCCTGTGGCCGAAACAACTTTTGTGGTTGTGGTTTTTTTTTGTTTCTTGGGTGGATTTTTGGTTTTGTTTTATGGTGGTGGCTTTTTTTTAATGCAGTATTCAACTATTTGATCCATTCATAATTCTCCATTTTTTCAGCTGGTTCCCTATTTATGAATTTATACCATATACGAGCTTTGCAATTCATTCAAACATTGTGCATTCGTAGGGATACAGAAAAGACAGACATATTTATAGAAAACATAGATCCAACAGCATGGCAGAGACAGAGATGACCTTAAGTCTCTTCAAGTAACACAGAGGCAGTCTTTCATTAGCTAGCCATTAGTGGGCTTTCTAGGAGCTGCCGTCCTATAATTCATCAAGGAATTCATCATAGACAGCATCATCTCTTCTCCAGTCTAATCAGCTTTCCAACCTCAGTCCCCAGTTTTGAGCATGAAACTCATGTTCCCAGTCTGATACCTTGAGTCTCACACATTGGCCATGCTGCATTGTGTGCTTTCCCTGTCTCTCATTTTGGGATTCTCTGTGCAGCATGAGTTGCCAGCTGTCCTTCAGGAAGAAGATAGGTTCGAGATCTATGATGGGTTGGGTTTTTTTCCTATGAACATTCTGTAATTTGGTGAGTGATTCAAATTCAGACAAAAAAAAAATCATCATTGCTGGCTGGACAAATTTAAGGATTCAAAACAGTGTGGTGCTACCTTTCAATTTCTTTTCTTATCATAGCATTATCTTACGTATGGTTTCAAGTGCATAATCAGAAAACACACAGTGTGGTATACAGATTAACACCACTGTAGGATTTATGAAGTTTTCCTGACCTGAATGTCACTTTGTTTCTTATTTAAATATATACATACAGAGACCTCTGTAGCATTTAAAGGATGTTATCTATGACCACACACATACAGAGATGCTTGAATTCAATATGTTTTTAAAAGCCTGCTTACCAGGTGGCCTTATTTTCTCTCAAGAAACAAGGCACACGTGCATATGAAATTCTATCTCACATAATTTATAGTAAAGTTGTGGGGGGGAGGTTAATGTAATTACATAACATGTTCACATGCAAAAAATGAAGGTGTGCACATGTCAAAGATTTTCAAGAGGAATATCCTATAGGAATACTCTGCATCTGGGAAGCATCAGGAAACAGAACAGACATCTGTCTCTTTTTTCCAGTGCAGCAGTTATGCAGTTGGCTAAAATACTTTGACTCTCAAAATGACAGTTCTGCTTCTGTACAATAATTCACTGAATTCTAACTTTTTAGCAGGGAAGGGCTGAATGTAACTGTATTCACAGAACCAGTGATCTCCTGTTGTGAACCTTACCTGTGCATCAGGCATCACGCAGGCTCATCATGTACAGGACCTGGGAGTTTTTTAAAGCAAGAAAGGAAGCTCCATGCATTGAGCCACATGAAAAGGGAGCCCATTTTTTTGCCAGCAACTCACATGATGGATATAATCTTACACTGTGGAGCTATACCACAAAGGAAGCCCATCCCACCCCACTGCTGCAGCATGCAGTATCTTACCTGCCATTCCCAGATGTCACGCATCATGTACTGCCAGTTGACATACTAATTGAAGGTGCGTTGGCATAAGACTGGGAAGGAATAATAAGGCGCCACTGCTTTAGTGAAATAACCAGGTATAGATGAGCAAGTCCTACACATGAAACATGACACTGTAGGTCTACGTGATCACAGATTGATAGGGACCTCTAGAGATTATCTAGTCCAACCCCCCGCCGGTCAAGTGTGATGTCTCTAGGCAATTTGCCTCAAAGACACTTTAGTGGAAAAACACTGATCAAGGGCATTATTGTGGAGCATTTAAAAATGATGGTCAGTGTTCTCACTGAGCAATTCGGAACAAAGCTGCATTTAAAACATTATAGGAGAGCTACATAACCACACAGTCAGAACATTGACAAACTGGCCAGTATTTCATACACAGCAAAATTTGTGCTGAAATGCTGCTTGCAATGAAGTAACTCCACAGACACTATATGCCCTAAGAAGCATTTCAGAGTGCTTTCCCTGTATTGCAGCAATGCCAAGCCCTGATGGTGATTGTGGTAGAAGGACATCCATCCTGTGTAAAATCCCTATTGAAATCAAGTGGATCAGAGCTAGGCAAAGTCAGATCTCTCAAAGTTCCTCTGTTCCTATCTGCAAGAGAAAAGTCATTATTTGCAGAGGGGAGACAAAATTTAATTTGAAAACACAAATAGTTTGTGTGCCAATAGGAGCTGAGAACTTTACAGCAACGCTGATGCAATGAAAAGCAAACTTGTGCTTTGAACAGGACAGATCCTCAAGCACAGATAGGCCTCCATAGTCAAAAAAACCCACCTTCCTGTCTCTCTTTAGAAATTGATTCTGTTTGCTCTTATTTCCTAGCTACTGACTGGATGCCTTGACAACACAACAAACCTTTACTTCATTATGAAGGTTTAGCATGTCATATAACAATAACCAGATCACTCCCCCTAACACACACACACAAAACCCCAGAAAAATAAAACTGCTTAGAAGGAAAGTCCTATTTGTGCTTTTGTTGTTTGGCACCAATTATTCATCACATGAATTACTTCTGGAAAAGCTTTAAGCTCATATACCAGAATGTCCATCAGTATCTGTGAGATTATTCCACAAGCATCAGTTAGTTTTCTTGAGATACAAGTCAAACTAGTGATTTCCTCCCCTAGTGAAGACCACAAACATTTTGTCATGACATTCATGAAACATATCCTACAGTTATAATGGAATGAAAGGCAAGAGAAAAAGGCAGACAACATAACATTAGGCCACCAAGTTCCTGACCCTTGTTTTTACAACCTTAAAGACACTCTTTCCTAATCCTAACAGTAAGAGAAACTAGGGACTTCTGGTTGAACAAAAGACCAGCAAGACCTAGTGCTAGCACAGGTCAGCACCTAGCCCTGCTCCCACTTGTGCAGCCATCTACAGAGCACCCACCACGTGTAAGAAACCCAAAAGGAGGATTGATCCATCCCCTTCCCACCAAGTGGGAGCCACACAGCAGTTTATTTGTGTGTAAATTCAATGGAGACAGAAGAGGGAGGTGGTGGCATGTAAGAAGTTGACCTACTGCAGTTAGGTTGGGATCCTGAAATTATGGAGCTTCAGCGGTGCACCTGCCCTGTGAAAGAGTAATTTCAGCTAGATAAGCCACTTCTGCAGGTTTTATCCCAAACCCTCCCCTCCATGATATGATTTTTTAATTGGAATTCTAAGTTATTCCTACCTGTGCCTGGAAGAGGAACTCTGCTAATTCCTGTACTCACTGATCGTCTCCCTGAAGCCTTTCTTTCGCTAGACTCAACAGGGTTTTAGGCAGGCTTCAAAAATACCCTCCAGACTTGCCTGAAGATAAGGTCCCTCATCCTTTTTCAAAGCCTGCAGAATTAAATTTGATTGAAAATTTCAAGAATCTCATTAGCTGGAGAACAACATCTGCTACAACTCTTAAACACGGAAGGCAGCAGAAAGATAGACCTTTTGTATACAGGTCAAATAAGCAAAAGGTTAGGTAGTATCCATGCTACAGCTCTGAAAATAGCACCGTCACCTTTCTGGTACCTTTTTTAAAAAATAGTAATAAAATCTAAGAGTTACATTCAAGATAACTACAGTAATTTCTGTTGCCGCTAAGTAATCCTCTCCCATACAGACTGAGGGTCATTACTTTTTATTTAAGCGTTTGAGAAAACTTAGACCTTGCTGACTAACTCTTCTTTTCCACTGCATATACATGTTTGCACAAGAAAGGAACGAAACACTTAAGGCTCCACTTAAATAGATTCACACCAGCAGATCCCAGCTTCTGTTGGGACTTCTGTCTAGAGGCAATTGAGTTGTAGGAGTATGGAAATACGCGACCATAAAAGCTCCAGCTGGGCAAAGTTTATTAAAGAACTGCGATCCCAAGTTGACCACACACTGTCATATCCATTAATATTCTATTTGCAGTGCGTAATATCAAATGATTCACAGATGTTTTAATAATTGGCTTATAAACCTATATAACAAACTGTTTTTATAAACATCCGGAATATACCTGATAACCACCTTCAGACTCTTTCATAAATGAAAGCTTAACAACTGTGACATTTAATTTTACATACTAATACTAAAACTATGACAAAAGCAGAAGCCTTTACATCAGGCAAAAGATGTACAGAGCCAGTGATCCCAAATAAAATACAAGACAGAACTCCAGGGTTTGGTTTTCTGGTTTCCAAAATGCTAAGAATGAACTTTTTCCCATGTTGTCTGAAACAAGTAGATTTTTCCTGCTTTTGAACAAGGCGGTCTGGGGGCTCAGAGGGGAAGAGATGGATTAAATGTCAACTGAAAGTCTTAATGGCCTTCAGGAAGAAATATAAATGCCAGGTGCTGGCCTAAGGTTCCAGAGGCCTGTAACCAGTATACAATAAAACTGAAATATTGCAAATAGTCTCCTACTCTGACAGATGTTGCAATGATGTTGTTGCATTTTTCTGTTTTCAACCCTCACATACTTGTCCTTTGGACATTCCTCATATTAAGCTCATGCTTAGATCTGTTGTTTGCAACAAGTCTCTAAGGCAACCGTGGGGCAGGGCAAATAGTTTCGCTTTGTACAAGATAATAGGTAATTCAAAACATCTAGTTTTTCAAAGCAAACTTAAGTCATCTACACATCAAACATTGCAGTTGACTAAGAGTCCAAGAAAAATGAATCTATGTGTCCAGCTAGACAATAACAACTGGATCCCAAATTGCTGTAGCTCCCATTACTTTACAAGGGTCAGAGCTGAAATCCAGGGGCGTGTAAAACATGCCTGCTGCCAAACATCCACCCGTTATAACCACAGGGTGAGGAGAAGACTGATTAACTGCAGGTTTTACTGCCAGAGAATACACACATCATGTAGTTTCATCCAAGGTGAAATTCACTTCTGTCCAAAGAATCTTACTGGCAGCTACAGACGCAGCAGGTGCATCTCATGCAGGCTCCAAGAGGGTCTAATCCAGGGCTCGAGCCAGTTGAGAGACCACTCAAAAAAGCACATCATAGTAAACAACTATCATCCCCACTTGTCCAAAGCAAAGCTCTGTTTTTCCCTCAGTATGTCAGAAAGCAAGGGCTTGATCCTGATTAGACTTGAGCACTTGTGATTCCTTGTGAGCTTGACAGGATGAGACTAATTCAACAACATGCAAAATAAATCTATTTGCTGTCACTTCAGATGCATGGAAACAGAGTTACCACCACTGATAAAGCTAACCTTCATGAACACTAGTTTGTCATGGGCAAAGCAGCTCTTCTCCAAAATTTCCAGTTACTCTACAATTCCCAGCAAATCAGAGCAGAAGCAGGTTAGAGCTCTCAGGACGTGAACAAATCAACCCTTAAAGGGTTTATGTATTTGGGAGCCTGGAGACAGAGTTGGAACTCTCTGGAGGACAAGTTATCCATGAGCCAGCAATGTATCCTAGTGGCCAAGAAGGCTCAGAGAGGTTGTGGAGTCTCCTTCTCTGGAGATATTAAAAACCTACCTGAACAGGAAGAAGTGCAACCCACTTTAGGTGATCCTGCTCTAGCAGAGGGGTTAGACTAGATGACCTCCAGAGGCCCCTTCCTTCTGTGATTCTGTGAAACAAGCAATGTTGATCTGGGACAAACTCTTGTGGCTGAAAGCAGCAGTGTGCTACCAGGGCTGAGCTGTGGCCAGCAGGCATCTCCTCACTCAGCACCCTGAGGTCAGCGAAGGGGAGCCACAGCTGGTGCTGGTAGCACTGCACAGCCCAGATCACCTACCAGGTGACACCAGTCCTATGGCAGGACCACCAGCCAGTCACAGTGTTTCCAAAGTCTTACAGAGCTTTCTACTCACCACCTCCATTGCTCCCCAGGTTGCACTGAACACACTGCTTTGTGCTATGGCTTGTGCACTGTAATGCCTCCAGCCAACATTGCTTCTCTGAGCTTCTGCATAGAAGATTATTTGAAGAAAAAGGACAGTTTATTAAAAAAAAAAAGTTTAAATTGATTGACATGTTTTGCTTGGAAAAGGGGGATGTTTGTTCTGCCTCACACACTGCCGGCCTAGGTACTCGCCCTGAGTGCTGCTGGCAGTTTTTCCTGCGTAGCGCACGCTTGCATCAGTGCCTGGAGTACAATCACAAAATACGTTGCTACTCTGGAACTGAACAGCTTAAAACAGTGCCGCTTCAAAGCTTTGCACATGCTCTTGGACAGCTTAGGGCTTGATCCTACAAGCACCTCAACTCACCAAACAAGACCCCCATCAAAATTGGCTTACATCCTAGACTAAGAGGGATTGGGCCCTTGACATTTTTTTCCATTTCATCGTTTTCCTGCCTTCTGTGTATTCAGATGTTACTAATTTCTAACTCAGCTGGTGCCTATGCTTAATGCTAAGACAGTGATCCCAGAAATATCTGAGAAATAGGATAACAGCAGCTTTGCAAGCCAGTTGCAACAGTGTCAGTAAATCCTATGGACCCCATAAAAGATACTGTTGTCTCTGAACTCCAATACTCTGAAATTAAAATACACATGATGCCCAAAGTGTTTGCAGAATAAAGAAAGATCATTTAACTTACCAGTAATAACATTGAGTGACCAGTTGGCATAGACCTCACCACTGATGTTTGTCCCTCTCATGGGACAAGCCCAGAATCTGTTGAAAACTTTGGCCCATCATGTGGCAAACACATATCCCACTCTGCCCACGAGAGAGGCATCAAGGAGTGCAATGTGACTCTTCTACAAGTCCTTTTATTGAACTTCGTGGTACCTGGAAGTCCAAGAGCGGAGGCAGGTTCCACAGAAGAAATATCTCAAACTGTCACCATTTACTACAAGGTAACTTATCCCCCCATCAGTGAGAGGTCAGCACAGATCCCACAGCAAGTGACAGGTCCCTGCACATGAAGGAGAGCCTTGCATGCAGCAGGAAGGTTCAATATTCTAGATGTATTTTCTGATTTAGCAGTGCAGACCACTCACCGTAGCAGCCTACACATCTGATATCACAGGACACCAAGAACAGCATCCAAGTCTGATGGAGTGAGTTTTACAAGTCACCAAGAACATGAAGTTCCTGAAATATTTGTACAGCATTCAATGACAGTAGACACAGTATCAGTGGCTGTATACCAGCCGAGTTAAACAAAAGACCAAAGTACTTTCACAGAAGCATTCAAGGGCTTCAGCAGTGAACAGGCTTTCAGGTCAGTACCCCCATAACGTTCTGGATGATATTGTGGTCACAAAAACCAGCTGTGTTTTAGCACCACAAGGACCATCATATTGTCCTTATAATATTTTTTTTAATGAGACACCTTTGAAAAGGATAATCAAACTAAGTCATAGAATCATAGAATGGTTTGGGTTGGAAGGGACCACAAGGATCACCTAGTTCCAACCCCACTGCCATGGGCAGGGACACGCTCCACTAGACCTGGTTGCCCAAAGCCCCGTCCAACCTGGCCTTGAACACTGACAGGGAGGGGGCAGCCACAGCTTCTCTGGGCAACCTGTTCCAGTGCCTCACCACCATCACAGGGAAGAATTTCTTCCTAATGTCCAATCTAAATCCCCCCTCTTTTAATTTAAACCCATTACCTCTTGTCCTGTCACTATATTCCCCAAGAAACAGCCCCTCTCCATCTTTCCTGTAGGTTCCCCTTTAGGTACTAGAAAGTCACAATTAAGTCTTCCTGGAGCCTTCTCTTCTCCAGGCTGAACAAGCCCAACTCCCTCAATCTGTCCTCACAGGAGAGGTGCTCCAGCCCTCTGATCAGCTTTGTGGCCCTCCTCTGGACTTGCTCCAGCAGCTCCATGTCT
>VWZZ01002926.1:252093-292757 GCA_013399095.1 Psophia crepitans
GAGGAACGCCACTTGTCACCAATGTCCACTTGGACATCGAGCCATTGACCATCACTCTCTCAGTGCGGCTGTTCAGCCAATTCCTTATCCAGCGAGTGGTCCATCTGTCAAATCCATGTCTCTCCAGTTTAGAGACAAGGATGTCTTCCGGGACAGTGTGAAAAGTCCCACACAAGACTTTGCACAAGTCCAGGTAAATGATGCCAGTTGCCCTTCCCTTGTCCACTGACTCAGTGACCCCATTGTAGAAGGCCACCAAGTTTGTCAGGCACTATTTGCCCTTAGTGAAGCCATGTTGGGTGTCATCAACCACCTCCTTACTTTACACGTGCCTGAGTATAGTTTGCAGGAGGATCTGCCCCATGATCTTGCCCGGCACAGAGGTGAGGCTGACTGGCCTATGGTTCTCCAGGTCTTCCTTCTTTCCCTTTTTGAAAATGGGGGTTACGTTTCCCCTTTTCCAGTCAGTGGGAACTTCACCAGACTGCCACAACTTCTCAAATACGATGGACAGTGGTTTGGCCACTTCATCCGCCAGTGAAGTGAATAGTCCGAGCTCTGTTACTTACAAATCCTGAAGTCTGATAAGCAGATGGACTAATAAGGTTAGTAGAAAAGACCAGATTGTTACAGTCACATCCGGTAGTACTACTTTGGGTGATGGCTGTAATGGGAATAAACCATTTCTCAGCTGATTTTATTTTTTGTTGTTGCTGCCATTTTGAGGGGAAAAAAAAAGTGCAATTCCCTCATACAACAGAACAAGCATTATCTTATTGTATGTTCCTGAAGATGTTTCTAAACCATAGATTCAGCAAGGTGGTTTCTATTGCTCAGGTCTGGGCAAATACACAAGTCTTACTGATTCTTAGAAAGTCCAGGTCCAAATATGCATTATTTCCTACACAAACTGGTTTCTTTTGGAAGGATGTCTGATGAGTGAATAGAGTAGAAGCTGTAAGTGGTGAGAGAAGTGTCTTCTCGACTTGGATACCACCTGAGAAAAACCTGCTAACTGCCTTCTAATTTGGTGCAGACAGACATACACATTGTAATAATTTTGCTCTCTGGTAAGTCTCAGCTGCGTCATTGTAAAAGTATATGCATTTCCTGCAAGCTCAGAGTTAAAACACAGTCCTGAGGATACACAACATTGTTTAAGTTGCCCTTTTATATGTGCATCTTCAGTCATATGTACACATATATATAAATTTGTATATGTAAACACACACACACTTAATCAATGCCCTCCTGCAGAATATCTCTCCGAAATGAAGCAAAATAGCCAGTTTTCAGGATAACATCTTTAAAAACCAGAGGGAAAGGAACCAGACTTCCCCAGAGCAAGAAAGAGAGGTAACTGAGTACAACTGGCTACAACTTCTTCCCACAGGAAAAGGGACAGGTAATCTTTCCAGATCAAATCTGGCATGACCTTGATGCTCTTCTCAAACATCCCAAATTAAACCTATTGCCTTTGGACAGGCTGCAGGGGAATCTCTGCTCCAGCACCTGAAGCACCTCCTCCCCCTCCTTCTGCACTGACCTTGTTGTCTGTGGAGTTTCTTACATCTCACTCCTCTCTCTGGCTGCAAAAGCTTCTGTGCTTGGGTTTGTTGGGGTTTTTTTCCATTCTTAGCTCTGTTATCCCGGAGGCACTACCACCAGCACTGATGGGCTTGGGCTTGGCCAGCACCAGGTCCATCTTGAAGCCGGCTGGCATTGGCTCTGTCAGACACAGGGGAAGCTTCCAGCAGCTTCTTGCAGAAGCTGCCACCCCCTGTGCCTGCCCTGCTACCAAAACCTTGCCATGCAAACCCAAAACAAGTATACAGGGAGCAGAGAGAAGAGAAGGTAAGTATGAGGGGCCATTCCTCACCTGGGAAGTGATAGGTAATTTTACACTATTCTATAGTCCTCCTGAGGACCAATACTTGACAGCAGAGAGGTAATGTTTTCAGTACTGCCCTGAAATTATTCAAATGGAGGAACAATCTCATTCATCAGGCTAATAAGAGCTCTGTCCCTAGAAGAATACTCCTCAATCTTCAACTGGTTTGGGGTTTTTTTTTGTTTGTTTGGGTTTTTTTACTTTAAATCTTAAATGTTATCGGGAGTATTTTTGGTGACAAAACTCGTGTGTCTCATGAAATTCTAGACAGCATAGTGTGACCTACCTAGTTTACAGCTATTGAAGGCCTCCCATAGGATCTGCATCATGTCCACAAGCTCTGCGCAAACACCCTGTAGTTCAGAAAGCATATCAAATGCCTGTATTTAGGTAGGTGATCGCTCCCCAGATGACTGATGTGGCCACAGTTGGACTCATTGTTCATTGTAGCAGTTTTTCCAAACACTTGCCTGTTCTCCAGACACTGCAGCAGCAAAAACAGGAATACAAGACCTTTTTCTTCTAGTAGAGACCTAGTGTACAAACTGCTCATTAGCCAGGGAGGTGGTACATAGGAACATGTAATGATTTTGTTGAGGTTCTCTTCTGATCTTGCATGAGTCTTAGTGGAATTTGATGCTACTAGATAAGTTATTCTGAGCATTACAGCCCAATTTTTTAAATGCAGTTTAATAACTAAGCAGATTGCTTCTCATGGATGTTTTCTTTTCTGAGACAGGAGGGATGTCCTGTGACCAATGTTATGACAACCGTTGCACTATGAATAGAATTTGAGTGGATTTACATCCACCCTACCAGTCACTAGCATGTGCAATATTTAATTCTCTGCTCCCCTCTGGGTTTTCTGGAGCACCTGAAGGCTAGAAAAAAAACAAAAATAAATTAAAAAAGCCCCAAACATGAGAAGTTTGAGGATGAAACAAACAGCCAGCAGCAGATGAGAGACTCCCCAGCTTCCATCTTGTTATCAAGAGGGCTAGGATCAACCTCAATAAAGGGCACAGATCCTGAACAGAAACACAGAGAGACACACATGCTCCAAAGGACATGAGTATTCGAGAGACTACAATACCACTGCAGCTGGGGCTTCTACACACCTACCAGGAGATCTACACTGACTTCTACTTGAAGAACTATTTTTCTTGAAAAGACTCTTTTGTGCATCTGAAGAATGGAATTATTGGCATGTCCTATTAGAACGAAACAGAGGTACCATTGTCATAGAGCGGCTTTAAAAAAATTCCTAGACTGAAAGAAAAACAACTGGAGTCACAGTTGGATCACAAGCAACTGAAGCTCTTGGGCTTGCATCCATCAACTGGGGGTGAATTGAAATAAACTCCCCATTCCAGAGAGCTTTGACAATCTCCTGGGAACTATACTCACCTCCAAAGCTATAAATAAATAAATAAAAGCAGTAAGCTCAGACCTCCCACACCATCCTATTTGACAAAATAGTCCACACTTGGGTGGTCCAATTCATAAACCAGCCTCTCTTATGACAGTGGAAAACACTAAATCATGCTTCTGAAAACTGAATATAGTTCCCCAAAAGATAGGAAAAAGAAACAGAATATAAGCAAGAGAAAGTTAGGTGCTCAAGAAGGGAGGGAGCTGGATGAAAGAAGCCATTTAAAATTAAATGTGCTTTGTGCACTTGATACCCCAGTATATTTTGATTCATTTTGGCACTTCCCCCTCAATTTTTTAAAACATCCAAGCTTACAACAATATTAGCCAGGACAGTCCCCTGCCCCTCATTACAGAACCTCAATGACTCAAGATTTACCAAGTGTCAAACACCAAAATGCTCTGTAAAAGAAAGACAAAATTTCAAGAGACCCCTTCTTTCTCCTGTTGACGTAGACTTCCCAGAAAAATGGCTGTTGCTGTGGGGAAGTGCCAAAAACTGCAGCAATCCCCCATTCTTTAACCTTACCCTCAGGCTGCAGGTAGTGCTTCCACATTTCCCCACCACCATTTTTTGAACAAGGGCTGGTAATTCTCCCTAGAGTAACCTACATCTGCAATATGACAGCTCGGAGTCAAAGCGTCTGCAAGACACATACAGAACAAACATTTACACCTAAAGAGCTTGCCTATGGTTGCACGCAATTCTTGCTGGAAAATACACCACATCCTTTTCCCAAAGCCTAGAACATAACCAAAGAGTCCTAAACACTCAGTTCTCCACAGATGTTGCACCTATAACTGGGACTGTATTAAAATAATCAGGCATAGTTTTAGGAACAAAAATCAGTAACATCCTTCTTTCAGTTCTAATGGCAAAGCTTAACTGGAGCACATTTAACATTGTGGGGCTGTGAGCTCACCTCCCACTACCGGACTGTATAGCTAAAAATAGTTTCTAACACCGTGACCGAAAACCAAATCTCTTGCATTGCACAGGAAGGATTCAGTTTATTCAGTTAAAATAGGAACACCAGGTTTAACTTGCAAAGTCAAGCTCTGAAAATTAAGTGGAATTTAACATCAGCCCTCAGGGTTACATGAGACTTCTCTTGTATGAATTCATGTGAGACTAAATACCAGGAGACTTCCAATTCCACATTTTCACCTGCATCCCTGGTCTGAAGGCAACCTTGTCTATTGATCATTAAGATTGCTTTCAGCTGCTTGATCTTATTGCCTACCAGAATGATAATACTGATGGATCTCACTTCCCTTCCACCTGCGCCCTTCCTTGCCTTTCACGCTCACACAACCTCCTGAAGATCCTTGCATTCAAGAGATGCTGGCCTGTCCAAAGCCCTCATTTCAGATCAGCTCTCGGGTGCCCATGAGGAAGGCTCTCCTCCACACAAATGTGCAAAAATACCTGGTTAAAAGCGTATCAACTCCAATTAATAATGTTACATCATGCAACAGCTTACGTAAAAAGTCACAAATGAAGCTGCACAGAATTTGGTTGCTGGGGCTTTTGTTCACATAAATTTTACTAGAAAGATCAGAACTTTTCTTTCATGTTCTTTGGGTTGGGGTTCATCTGTCCTCAAAAACAAAACAAAAAACCCAAAAACCTCAAACCAGAAGAAATGCCCCCACATCATGCCTTCTCCTTAATTTAAAAGGATTAATCTTGCTCCTTCTCGTAGAAAAATGGCTTTACACTGTGGCAGTGAAAATAGAGAAATCAGGGAAAACATGGACTCTAAGCAGTAAGCCTTATACCCAGGATGGGGTTGAGCAGCCTGGCACACAATTGTGTCTTGTAGCTCTGTTAAAGCAGCTACAGACAGATACAGAAAGGAAAACACTTAAGTAAATCAGGTTTTCATGAAAGAGGCTTCACAACAAATCATGACTACCGTTTCTGAAAACACCATGTTACACTGTTACTTTGATTTTATCATACTTTGGAATAAACCTCTAAGAGCACCAGCAGTACGTAAGATGTTTACACTAAACTATAGTCTTAGAAAAAGAAAAGAAAAAAAACCCACCCCAATAAATGAGTAATACGAAAGAAAAGTCAAACATGCAGGATTCATTTTTCCTTTGTAGCATACACGACCCTCCTACCAAGTTCACTTTTAATTACAGTATTTTAATTTCATACTGATTTTCTTAAACATTTATCCTTATGAAATACACAGTATGTTATCAACCAAAATGCTGAAGAGACCCTGATAAGCACAGAGTATACATTCCGTATTTATAATACATATGTTTAGTATTATATGCAAATAAAGAATATATAGAATATCCTATTCTCTAGTCTATCAACTGTCTTATATTGCAAAATAAAGTTTAAGATACCCATAGGCAGCTTTAGTAGTTAGCAGTTTTAAGGATTTACAGCTGCTTTGGAAATCCCAGTAGTATACTACTAAAGCACATCTGATATTTCATTTAAATAATGCATCATGTCATTTCTTTGAGGGATGTGATGAAACCTATCTACCTGAAAACACTCTTCTCAGTTTAGCTCTTGACTTCAAAGACATTGAAGTGACATCTAACTACAGCCGGTCTCATATTTTATCCATTTCATGTCATGTCCTGTACACAGATCTTTATATTTTGTCTACAATAAAATGACCATTTACAGAGCTTGGTTTTTGTCATGAGGTCAGGTACACAAAATATGAGTTAGCTCTAAGAACTGTATGTAGGCGCAATTATTGTGACTACATGTTCAAAATCCACTTACTCTCACTGCAGAAATTTCTCCAGACTAAACAAGGCAGAGAAGCAGTTGAAAAGGGACAATATCTTATCTTGAATCCTCAAGTCTTTTGAACTCATGCACTGGACAAGAAATCAAGTTTGAAGGAGAGAGTATGGGGAAGTAAGTGGCAGGGCAAGTGAAGTTGCTTGACGATACTCTGTAAGGCATTTCCATTAAGGACGTGCAGCCCAACAGACGCTCTGTACCAGCCCTTTGATCAGGTAGGTATGCCATGAATACAACTACGCCAGCTGACACGCACGCAGGGTACGCAGAAGTTTCAGCTGAGAACCAAACTTTGGAAACCAGTGAATTTTGAAGGGGGATTGGGGTGGGGAAGGATGGGAGTTTATCCAGCAGAACTGAGGATCCAACACCAATGAAGACACCGACCTGTGGTAACAGCTGAGGTCTCAAAAGCGGTTCTTAGTACCACTGTACATCAGAACAAGAATCAGAAGACAGCAGCCACCAGACAGCTGAGAAGCTAGGCTGATTTTGGTACTCAAACTAATTCGCATAGAGACAGAAAAATGAAACCTAGACACAAGGAAAAGTTGTGTGCTCTGCTTGCACATATGCTTTCAGTGCAACCAAAACGAGAAGTATCATTCTGAGGGAGACACAGACATTTATCACAGAACCAAGAACTATGAACACAGAACACACAGAACTATGTTTAAGTGCAATTCCTTTACCAACTCTTTTACAACCTGGTTTCAAACCTTATTTGACCTCGTGGTTTGATCTTAAACTATAGGCAGATGCAATTTCCAATGCCTCATATTTTATTGCTGTGTTATAACCAGCAGCGACCTGCAGACCATTACTAAGTGCACCCTTACCCATGCGTTAGGGCCTGCTGTCTTTCATTCACACACGCACACTTCAGACTAAGACTAGTTAATCTATCACTATCTCAGGGCTGGAAAACAAAGCCTGCACTGAAGAAAACTTACAAATTTTTTCCTTTCACATAATCATCTCAAAGGCAGCTGCCTGATAAAACAGTATTAACACAGTGAATACTTTGTTAATTTAGAAATACTAGCACGGCTAACTCTAGCATCAGTCCTAGACACGCTGTACTCTCTGCTGCTAAAACAGGACTTTCCGATAACTTGTGTTTACTGAAACTCGCTTAATGCATCAGCCCCTGTATTTCTCATGGAACCTTGCTAATAATAGTGAACAGGTCCAGAAGACTGGAGTCATTTGGGGTCATTTATCTAACAGTATTAAACAGACCAGGAATGCAGCAAAACGACTGATCATGCCAGAACCCAGAAGTTAATACAAAAGTAACTAAGAGTCCCCTGGCTATTAGGGCAAACAAGACGCAGATGGGGGCACTAATAGGAAAACAGGTTGCCATTTTAATATGGTTTATGGGCACTTTTTCCCCCTTGGCGATGATAGAGGGACTTCTTCAGGCTCTAGTCCTTTTCTATTTCCCCCCTTAATTCTAAAAGTGGCCTTTCCTTTTCGAAAAATTTACAGCATCTGGACTCACAGACATCAAATATTGTATGGTTTAACGCATTTAAAATGATAAGGTGCCTTTACACTGAGAAAAGAAGAGCCTGTCTGCACAAAAGTTTTACCAGTGCAGCACACCAATACAAGTTAAACTCACCCTGCCAACGTAAGCACAAAGGCACATTTATCCTGGTCACTTTTTGATCTGCCTTGATACATTTTCTCACATATATATAGCTGAAAAAAGACCCTGGTGTCACTGCAGAAAAGTGATTAGAAGCAATTTACGTCTTATGTAAGTATAAGATTTTGGGCAAATTCACTCTTCCAGATGCAGATGCGCCGGCAAAAGACATCCATCTTTAGAGTCTACCATTCCAGCAATTTATCACAGAGTGTTCAGATGATTACACATTAATCCTCTTCAGGTAGGATTAGGTTAACCTGAACAGTTAAGATAGTTGATCTCATGTAACACAGAAAATACATCTTATACTTCTGTCTTTGAATAACACAGATGTTTCTCTAGTCGCTTCTTGATAAAACCGATTTGAAACAGTAAAAAACAAAACCGTCACCCCCACCACCACCAAAAAAAAAAAAAAAAACACCACCCACAAAAAACGCCACACAAAAAAACCCCACCAAACCAAACGACCCCAAAACCTGCCCTCTTCTTTGTGGAAAGCTTAGACTAAATGGGTTTTTCTTCATAAAAACATTTTAGAAAATTAGGGGAAAAGCTGCATACGCTGATCAATAAAGATATAATTTATTGCACGTAGACCGTCTGAACAATAGCCAAATTGTGAGGTATTGGAACAGGCTGCCCAGAGAGGTGGTTGAATCACTGTCCCTGGAGACTTTCAAAAAACGTGTAGATGTGGCACTCCAGGACATCATCTAGTAGGCACGGTGGTGTTAGGTTGACAGTTGGACTTGATGATCTCAGAGGTCCTTTCCAACCTTAGTGATTCCATGATTCTATGAAAATGTTGGGTCTCAATTTGTTTTTGAGCTGGATTTCTGAAGTCAATTGTGTATCCATGAAGAAGTTCCTCACACAAAAATCCACTATATCACACCTCTGTTGTATTTCTGCACTTGTATGTGTGGGTCCTTTTTGGTGACACCTTAAAAAAAAGCAGCAGGGCCCCCTTTTGATTTTTATAGTGTAAAACATTCTGGGATGGAACAGCAGCAAAATAATTTTGGATGCTTGAAATCACATTTTTATATAAACTGTTAATCAACAAAATGAATGCTCCAAGCAGTTGTAGATATAAAGAAGGCTGTAAAAAGTATATTCCTTCACTCTTTCCTTCCCCTAGTTTTCACTCTGCAATGTTGATCTTGAGACAAAATCTTCACACTTTTGCTTAGTCAGTGTTTGGACAGAAATCTTGTCAACTGTGGCAAACACGCAAGGCTTAGGTGAGGTGCCCCTATAACAAATCACTGCCAAAACAGAAAAGGGTAAGCAACCATTGCCAATAGTTTACTAAACCAAGCAGAAATAGAACACAGGATGGAGGTCTTCTGCCTCCAAACCCTTTGATGTTGTTGGTGTCTTGGGAAGTCGCAGCACAGTTGAGACAAAGAGAAAGGGAGTCTGAGGAAACGTGGAGGACTGCAGCAGCGAAACACCTGAAAGAGTTTGGAGTAAGGACGTTGTAACTCACAACATCACATGAAGACAAAAGCGCTGGACACCGATGGAGGGGGTGCACATTAGTTGTGTTTACTCTATTCCCACACTTCCCTCCCCCCCAGATTTGTCCTGAAAAGTCTCCAGATAAGGATGATGATTTAGCACCAGAAATCTAATGAAGGTCAGCTTGGAAGGTCAGAATGAAAGTAAACTGGCAATGTCAGGCCATGTTTTAAGCTTTTTACCTGTAAAGCTTTTGTTCCTTTCCTGTGGGGACCCTTTTCTTGTCAAAATAAACAGCACAGCTTCCTTTGTGGTAAGATAGCAAAAAAGCCCCCAAACTGAAGCCAACTTACCTTTAAAAGAGGGAAAGAGGAAGAGAGTGCACACGAGAACAGAAGGACATGTTGATTTTTAGATTTTTACTTTTAAAATATACAACCACTCAAAACACACATCATCTGTACGACAGACAGCTAAAAAACTTTGTCCCTTATTACAAAAGAAACTGATGAAGTGCAGATGGCAGCTTGTGTATTGAGTTGGCTGTTTTATAAACCGTAATTATGGTGGATGCAAAATGGATCACCTCATCTGGAATAAAAATGGGATTATCGCTTAAGAATTTTGTCCTATATAGGACTACAGAATATCTTGCCCATCTCTACTCTTTGGCATGGCAGGGGTTTAACAATGAAATACAAAAGAATGCAGAACCCAGATTATCTTTTATTTACAGAAGTGATAAATTAACCACGGGAAAGATAAAACCTGCACAAGCAATTTCTCCTCACTGACCTCATGCTTATGCGCTGCTTGGAATGAAATCAGCTTTGGAAAAAGTCTTCCATAATTGAAAACAAATGGTGACAACACACAAAAAAGATAAACCAATAACTGACTTGTAGCTTCAAGACAGTTTCCGAAGCTCCATGAAATCTTGAACTTTTCCTAAATAGGCAGAGTCAGTATCTAGCGACATACTCGCCACCACTTGCCAGATTACTGTCCTGTGGACTGGTGTCAACCAGTGGATTTGTTTGTTAAAAGAAAAAAAAAAAAAGGAATACTGTGCTCCTTTTCGCTGTGCAAACTACAACAAAATAGATCTCACTATAAAGTCCGTGGTACATCATATAAAACACATAGTTGAGGACCATGGAAACACCCATAATTATGACTCAAATCAACTCTTCTGTGAAATGACGTTAGGATTTGTGATACACATGCAAGTAATGACTTAGTTACTCAGCATTTGCTTGGGCACTGACATTCAGGAGGGACTTCAGGGATAAACAATAAGTAGCTACCCAAGGTATAAAACTAGTTTTAAAACCTAAAGTTTATGTGGTGATGCCGCTGCTGTTGGGGGCAGGGAGGGGAACCACACAGAGAGTAAGTGCACCTTAGGCTTTGACAAGGATGCTGACAGTTTGTAGAAGCAGAAAAAAGAACTTGCATCATGGATTCCAACCAAAAGGCAATCTGATTTCTTCTGTAACTTCTGATGAGCACCTTGCTAACACATAAGAACTCCAAACCACATGGATCATTAGAAAACAACATACTTTGCACAAACAGATGTGGCCAAGAAAAAAAATAAAGCTTTAGATCACTGGAAAAAAATCCCTAAAACATCCAAATCCAATTTTCAACTGTGACTCATTTACCACTATCCCATTATTATTTCTAATTTCATTCAGTTAATCATCCGTTGCCTTTCACATCATGGCAGAACAAGTACAGAAATTCTATACTTCTACTTTGGCAGTATTTTACATCCAGTTTGGATGACTACTGAGCTGAACAGCAACACTCAATTTGGCTCAATGAATTCTTACATAGTTGTTTGCCAAAAAAGATTGCAAACTCATGTTTTACTTGCCATCAAATAAAGTGGATCCGCGGAAACAGAAAAGAGGCTGTGTAAGAAACTGCCATCTTACCACCTTCTCCTTGCAAGTCTTTGCCAAAGCAACAGTGAGATTTAAGTCTTGGTCAAGGGATCGCCTTCGCATCAGACTTACCAGCCATTAATCTACTGACATATTTTTAGCCTTCATCACTGTGACTAGAAACTGGAAAGCATGACCCAAGCGTACACAGTGCACTGATCTCTACCTGAGACTGCAAAGTGCCCAAGACTACAGCTGTAAGTACGGCACACTGGAAACGCCAGCGACGTTATTAGAATCCCTAGAAACTACAGAGGGTGATGTGAAGCTGGTTGCTTTACAGACAGCTGCAGGAAGGAAAGAGGGCTGCAACCAAAAGATTTGGTATGAGCTAAGGCTCAGCTTCTACAATCCCTGCACTAGGTGAGGAGCACTGCCCATCCACTGCTGTGTTCCTCCATACCTGGCCACGCAACACAGTTTGAGATGTCAGCTTAAAATTCCAAGTTTTAGGCATGGGCGAGGTCACTGTTATGTCAACAGCTCCGTGTTTACAGCATGACGTTGCACCTCTCTTGGATAGGTGCAAAGCAATTCCCTTTCTTACTGGGAACAGAACTACGTTGCATCATCTTTCATTTACGAGAGCACAAAGGTTATGTAGGTGATCACCGTAAAACAGCAGATGCACAGAAAGTTTTGGGCCATTAAAAGCAATTAAAGACCACGCGCCATTGAAGAAATACAGCAGAAAGCAAACCAACTAACACCACTTTTTGGAAAAGCTGTTTTCTTCAGGGAAGTCCTATGAAAACCAGCACAGAAGGTTTGGTACATCTTGCTGTCATCACTCCAACATTGCTACTGGACAATTCTGAGGACCGCTGCAGCTCTGAGTTTAGAAAGTTTACTTTAATCTTGTCTGGTATGTGGCTATTCATTTTAGGGACAAAAATTTCATTTTCCCTCTGAAAGGGCTACTCAGATACAAAAGAAACCATGATCCTGATTCTAGCAGCATTTTTATCTAATCTCTTAAAGTGAATACTGACCTGAAAAGCTTTGCAATTGGCAGGAACTTAAGAGTTTTGTGGTGTTGAGGGGTGTGTTTGGTGTGTGTTGGGTTTTTTGGTTGGTTGGGGTTTGGTTGGTTGGGTTTCTTTTTTTTGTTTGTTTCATTTTTTTTAAATCCACAGTGAAACGGCCATATTTTTTTATTGAAGGGGGGCAAGGGGGAGGTACACACATGTGGGGGACGGGGCCCGACCTGCTTACCTAAAGAAGTAAGTTTGACACACAACAGAATACAGAATTCCACAAACATACTTCCCGTCATGGCCCTTTAGGAAAATAATCAGGTAGTCAAAAGGGCAATCTTGGGCATCACTGGCAAAAGAAAGGTAATCAGAGAGAAAGGTGACCAAGTATCAAAAGTAATCATCCATTTTACAGAATTTGTTAACGTTCAATATTTTCAGTACTTGGATAATAAAACAGAACATTTCTTTAAAGTATTTTCACTTTTATTAGTCAGTTTTATTAAAAGAGAAGGCAGTTTCTGTTCTCCTTTGCAAATATCTGAGAGATACAGACCAACCAGTAAGTTGAGAGCTGTAAAACAATAATACATCATTCCATCCTGCATCAACAAAGGCAACGAATTGCACATTAAGGAGACTGGTTTAGAAAAGCCACTGAACACCTCAAGCAATACCACTACCAAGTGATGGATTACATCTACGCATAGCCACAGTGTGGTATATTGCTGCCACCTTTTGGTTACAGATTCCTATGAAATTAAATTTGTACCCGAAATGCACATGAAATGGAAATGTGTACTGTGGGATCCTAGCATCTCAGAGAACGGTGGGCTGGGACAGGGACATCATTTGTACTTTCTGTGAACTGCACAGCGTGTGGCTGCATGTCTTGACATCTACTTACCATCTTCCAGCTTAAAGCATCTTCCTATTTTCTTCTGTTGCCAAAATTAGCTCCCATTGGAATGCGTGTAATGGTTACTAAATCATGAAATACCTTCTAATATTTTAAATTTACAAATATATTAGCCAAAATAAAAAAGGAAGAGGACTCCAAGGAGATAAATACTGCATTGTGCAGTTTGCACAAATGAGGCATTAGCTAAGATACAGATTTTTGTTTGCACTTTTCCTCCACAATAATTCCCTGACCAACATTAAGTGCAGTTTAAGCACTTTCACCGCAACACCAACTCCTTGCATGTTTTACAGCATACATTCAGCTTCTATCCTCATCTGTTCACTTTAAAAGCTATTATTAACTAGTCAATGAGAAGTAAAACATGCAAAAAAGTTACTGCCACCATAGATTTGACCTATGCAGCCTATGTTACAACTTGAGAAATGCTTAAGCAAGCAAATCCAGACAGTTTCACCCCCAAGGAAGGTATTTCCAGACTCTGCAATTTGACTGTAACATCAATCCTCAGCCTCCAAATCAAGGCAAACTCTCAGCAACTGCACAGGGAGCAGCTACAATGAAACTAACAGATGAGTGCAAGACTATTAAAAAAAAAAATAAAATCTTCATATTTATTGTCCTCCTTTCTTAAGGCTATACAACCCAATCAAGTGTTACTTGAATGAGGCAGCACATCTGGTCAGTGAGGACATGAAATTCATAGAAGACTGCCCAGCAGAGTGAAAAGGCAGCACCACCACACGATGGCTCCGAGTACGGAGGCAGAGCAAAATTCTTCAGAAGTAATTAGACATGAACTTGCTCACTGTCAGCAGAACATCTCTCGACATCCTTTTATGTTTCCCCACCTCCCTACTTGTTTAAAAAGAAAGAATCCAGCTGCAGGCAACTGCTAATTAAATACTTCAGCTTTCAGCTACAGTTGCTGTATGCACACATCTGCTGTGCAATAAACACTGTTTTAAGTGTAATTGACAGATTTTTCCATGCTCTAGGAGAGAATATTTATGACATGAAGAAAGAAAAAGCGAGCAGGGTGCAAGCCCCTGCCTCATATTCACTAGAAAGTAAAAGCTACAAAATGTTCAAAACTGTTTAAAATGCCTTTACTGCTTAAGGGCAGTCTTTAATCTCACATTCCGATGTTTTTCTCCCAAAACAACACATTTACTGATTTTTTGGCCTCAGAATCACGAAAATACAAACATATATTTCAGTGCCTATACACATTTAAATGGCTCATGGTGAGCATTTTGGCTTAAATGAATCATATGCAACATCACGTTTCATTCCCCCCGGTTTCACAATCTGCGTTTCAGACAACGGAGTTGAACAGAGATAGCCAAGTCAAATCACCATAATGAAGCCCTTCTAAAGTCAGCGAGGCACCGGTCAGAGTCCGGTGCCCGTACATATCTCACTGAGCTATGTGAGCTCAGACATAACACAGATGGAACGAACCAAAAAACTTAGAGCAAAGACATTCAGAAAAAGGAGACCTCTGAGCCCGGTCAGTTAAACATTAAACACCCAGTGCTGTTAGGGAATTAGCTTCTGATTGTCAAGTGGCTGTGTGCTAGTTGAGCTCAAGTATTTCCTAAGTCCCTTTGGAATTTGTAGTGAAACATCTTTTACACCTTTTGCTGGATATTGATGAAAGCAGCTGTTCTCACAAGCAAGTTTTACAGGAGGAGGAATATTTTCATTTAGATTCACCTATTTCCTTAATAAAGCATTCTCCTTAATACAGTGCAACTATATGCTTTCAAGTGAAAAAAAAAAACACTAAAAAACCCCCCCACAAAACAAAAAACCCACCCAAACCCATGAACAAAAACAACTCCCACCAAACCATCACTGACTAAATTTTCTTGTTTCCCTTTGTCAGTCAGAAGGGCTACTGTCTCAAATCAGAGGCAGTTCTTCACAGTAAACATATGAGGACATCTTATATCCTCCACTGATACTACAAAAGTGCAAAATACTAAGACAAAAGGATTGTAAAATTTGACAAAAATTTTTGAACAGCATCCAGTAGACAGCACTCAAGTCTTCTATATGCAAACCAGTCCAACGGTATGCTGATCAGCAATTCTCTCATCTCGGACAAAGTAAACAGATTTATCATATTACTTACTATTTGTTCCTCTCCTACCAGGAGGATTTATGAGTGAAAAGGGTCATTTTTAGAATTAGTAAAAACAAGTCCGTAGCATAAATCACAGCATGTGTAGCATAAAAGTGTATTGATCCTCACAAACAAGAGTTGAATTTAACTAGCTGTCAACCAACAGCTTCTAGTATGCGATCAACACAAACTTATTCTCTTCACACCAAGAACTACATTTCTTTATTCTGCTCTAAGTTGCATTGTGACATCAAAGACACCTTTATTTTAACTCTGCTCTAGAAAAGAATTAGAGATGGAAGTGCGAGAAACCTGACGTACGGCTGACAGCAAAATAGTACTGGACCAGAACATTGCTTTCCATTTTGCCTTAAAATACTGGAAAACAGAACAGGAAAAAAAGAGGCAGCACAGAACCTTAGAAGAGTTATCTAGATCACAGTTCCCTCCAGCCTAGAGTGGAGCACAGTGTTACTAACTCTCAATCTTCAACAGCTACCAAACTCACAAGTAGCATCATCGTCTTCCCGTCTCGTTCCAAGTCTGCATGAAGGGCAACACCCACCACTGGTCTGAGTTACTCCACTAGCTCCAACAGGACAGCTCAGCACAATGAGCTTTGTAGACATCAACAGGGAACTCTCAATTCTGCTATCACCCCTGAAAACGATGGTATAATGCTGGAATTTGTATCTATTTATAAATCATCTCAGCAATTACAGATAAAAGTACTTTAAGATGAAATTGCAAGACAAGTTTTCAAGAGTTACGGCAGGTGTGGAACTTTACTTCGGTCCACCTCTGTACTTGTACTACTGCATGCTATAACAGAGTGTAAATGGATCAGCATGCAAAGTACCAGACAGAAAACATCAGTTGGTTAAATTTTGAGAATTACAAAGCGTTAAGAGGCAGACAACAGTATTCCAACTATACATTTCATTAAAGTGAAGGAAAATCCAAAGCAATGATTATAGATGATTGTGATAAAGCTACACCAAAACCCAAACACACTCTGTAGATTACTGTGCAGAGCCCTGTATACTACGTAGTATAAGAATTAAGACACATGGACATATATCTCATCTGGGGAGCATTTGCCACTGTAAGAACAGCTGCTGTAATACAGTAGGAAAGCAAATTCTCAGTATTGCCATTCCCAGTCAAAATCCAAAAATACAGCTTGCAGCACTGGTCTGCTCTCATCACCACAGTTCCTTACCTGAAAACAGAAAACGCCCGGCTCCTGTCTCCTGGAACAACTGTTCTGCTTTAAACACAGAACATTAATCTCCGTTTCCACTTCCCTCTGGGAGATAACCTGAGACTTGACAGCATAACTAAATCTATTTGTTTTTTCTAGTGTCAGCTATATTCAGGGAAACAGAACAGAACAGCTGGTTGAAAAAAAAAAACCCCACCTTCATCTTCCAGGAGTACAAGAGATTACAATAGTGAATCCTTTCAGTAGCGTAATAATTTTTCTCACACTTTGAGAAATTCACCTCGAGTATTTATACCAAGTCTTCTCATGATAAGCACTAGGAGACTACAGTGTGTTAATGAGTATTCAGTCTTTTAGTCTCAACTTGGTTTATATAATTGCAAGCACAGAGAATTTTAGAAAAAGAGGCCTTATTGAAAAGGTATGAACAAATGGATATTCTTGATTTTAAAGTATTTTTTTGCATTGTATTACTGAAAACAGTAGTGCAGGTGGGGCTTCCCTCTCCGCAGATATGTAAATCCAGAAATTTTAGTTAGAAGTTAAAGCTACATAGTTTACAAAAGAGTATCCTTTGCTGGGAATAAACAACCACCAGGATAACTAACAGATCTAAGGGCAACTTAACTTGACTAAGAAAAGCCATGTGATGTTAAGACCATCTTCTGCCACTGGAATGTTTTGTTTACAGTATCTTGTTTTAGGGATCAAACTGTTTATTTTACTTTCGGAGCCATGTGCATATAGGAGCCATTTGCAGAATGGCTTCTTTACAACTTACAGAAAATGACTGAAAGAAACCACAGATTCAGCTGCTTTTTTAAAAGCCAACTTTCCCGATGAGATTATTTTTTTTCCATTGCACTTGTCATACTTTAATACGAGAGGAGAAATACTTATGATAGGTTCATATGCAAGTTTAAAATGTCACGGCAAGAAAGCATTAAGTGAGGAAATATCAATTTCAGGCTGAAGTATTAAAAAAAAGACTGGTTTTGTCCAATAATCAAATCACATGCTGCAATGAAAAGCTGAAAGGAACAGAAATCAGCCACTTAAATTCCTATTATTAAAAACAATGCAGATTTAAACATAAACCACCTATTGGTTCCCAAATTTAGTCCAGATTTAATATGTAATTTAAATTGGAAACTACTAATGTAATTACTTAGTACAGAGGTCAAGAAAAACATGTAGTGTTGCACATGATGTAATCTGGTCAAAATCTGAAAAATCACAGTAACTTCAGAGAAACGTAAATGCAACATATGCATTAGAAAAGAACTGATGTGTTTACGCCCTGTTAAAGTGCTTCAGTAGATAGAAAGAGATCCAGTATCAAACATTCAGCTGTATGCTATGCCCAAATGCTAGGAAGTCTACCCAGGCATGCATTTCCATTCACTTCAGAAAAAGGCAGAGATGTTCCTTGATTCCAAAAACAGAACTCCTCACTCAAAAATCCTGTTATTTGACTTCAGAAACCTATAAAATTCAAGCCAACACATTCCAAAAGGACTGATTGTTTTGGGCACAGATATTCAGGTGCACTGCAACTCCTGAAAAGCGTGACTTCGGAAGAGCTTGATTTGGCACTTCCTCTTTAAAGGTGTCCCACAAGATAACCCAAGACAACCACAAACACATTCCAGACTTCTGAAAACCCTTGCTGGTGTCACCTGAGAGCAATTGAGTAAACTTTCCATCTCATGCCACTTTCTGACCTGCATCCTCAAGCATCAGCATCTACCTTAAAGACAATAGCACCAGTGTAGTTAAAGTACATAGAATCACAGAAGGGTTTGGGTTTGAAGAGGCCTTAAAGACCATCTAGTTCCAACCCCCCTGCCATGGGCAAGGACACCCTCCACTAGATCAGGTTGCCCAAAGCCCCATCTCCAACCTGACCTTGAACACTGTCAGGGATGGGGCCTCCACAGCTTCTCTGGGCAACCTGTTCCAGTGCCTCATCACCCTCACAGGGAAGAACTTCTTTCCAGACCAGGCTGCTCTGGCCTTTGTCTGGATCTTGAAAACAGTCAAGGATAGAGTTTTCTGGGTGTCTGGGAGTAATCTGTTCCAACGCTTGACTATCCTCATAGTGATAAAAATCTCTCATTTCCATTTATGCCCACTGACTCTCATCCTCCTGCTGTGCAGTTTTATGTGAGTTCGGCTCCAGCTTCTTGGTAATTACTTCAGTACTGGAAGGATGCTGTTAGGATCCCCCAAAGCCTTCTCTTTTCCAGGCTACACTTGCCCAGCTCCCTCAGCCTCTCCTTGTGGACTACACACTCCAGTGTATTTTTCCATAATTTGACAGGAGTAATTTTCTTTTGCTCACCTTCTGTAATGTGTTAAGGATAATACAGAATCTCTAAGCAAAGAAGTATACATAGAAGATATTTATATAGTCATTAAAGCAGGCTGGTAAGAGCAGCAAATAGTAAAATAACTACAGGTTTGTCTTGGTGACATTTCTCTACAAAGAAAATAAACAGTCCAGCTAGGAGGGAATGCATTTTTTAGGGATTTGGGAATTCTATTTTTAAAGAAAAAATGTTCTTGAGAAAGACAGGAGGAAACGTCTGTATGTTACATCCCAAAATAAAGCACATGGAACTACTCAAAAGGGGAAGGGGCAATTATTTAATTAACACTTTTCAAGAACAACAATAAGAACAGTGAATATTTTTTTCACAACAAAGCGATCAATGCCTCCCACCATGCTGTGCCAGTTCCATGTATCTGGTACTCTAACAAAACTGAAATTCATCTGGGTACACGCTCACAAACTGAAGCAGAGACACAGAAACCACCACCAAATACCTACCCAAAGTTCACTTACCTCTTGACTACTATGGAAAGTTCAATTAATTCCAATGTATCCATTTGTTCACAGATGTTTTGAATTTCAACTGATTTTTCCTTCCAAGGCAGAAGCCATACCACAAGAACATCAGATAATACTTTTCTCAAACCCAAGAAAATAAAGTCACAGTTTACATGAACAATACATGACTTGAATCCATGAATTCCCCATGTTGTAAAGATATGTGTGTTACTACTTACAGAGGAAATAAAGACATAGCAACATTTTATATTTATCTTTGAAACCTTCAATGAAGTCTTACAATTTTGAAGCTAATGAGGTTTGTTTGCTTTGTTTTATTAGAAAAAATACTCAGGCAAGGTCTACAATCATCTGTCAATTATAAATGACTTACAAGAAACTCATGAAGCAATAAAATTAAAAAAATACAAATACAAACTATATCTGAAACACTTCTATTTGGCAATTTTATAACAAATTCAAAAAAAAGAAACAAAGATTACGGATTACTTTATAGGTACAGAAAAAGCAGTAGGTGAAGTGCTCAAGCAAAAAAAAAACCAAAACACTGCATTTTTTCAAAAATAAAGTCACATCACTACAGATTTTATGAATAATACCCTTATTAAACAACCATTCCAGAACATCTTATATTAGTGGTGCTTTTAATCTGCACTTCATTTTGTTTCATAAGATTTTTTTTTGTGTGTATATAAGTAACATTTTTAACCCATTGGAGCTAAGCAAGACTCTCGTGTCAGTACCAATGCAGAATGCATTTGTATTATACTAGGATATGCTCACTTCTGCAACCAAAGGGTTACTTTAAGTTTTATTCTATTTAATAAAAATTTAGTGTAAAAACTGCTGGTTATTAGTTTCACTGTAGTAAATTCCTCCCCAATAAGGAGGACTAACTCTGCAGTTTGACTGCATATATCCATACAAATTTTACATATTAGTTCCTTCCAACAGTAAGGAAAAAACTAATTTCATGTTCACTATTAGAAAGGAGCGCCATGAATTAATTATGGGTACTATTCATCCCTCTTAAGATTTCTGGGAAGGATGTTCAATGTATTTTTGTTCTTATAACAGATATTAACAGTAGTATATAGTCCCTTAGGTATGTAAAAGAAGGGGTTTTTATTGTTAAGGAAGGTGCTTTTTTTAAACAATTCTTCTGGCAGCACTAGTGAATTACAATATCCTTCAATATTATTTCTACCGTAATATATACATTTTACCTTTCATGCCTCTAGAAAAACATCTACAGTACATTTCATAATATAAAAATATATTACAAATCTGCTGAAATATTTACAAGCAATGTCCTATTATCTATATGCAACATTTTTTGTCTCCATACAAAGACTAACAGGTTAGACACATCTCTATTTGTCAGTTAAAAAAATCCATGGCTTCTTGCTTATTAAGCAAGAAAATGATTTTATTTTCCTTTTCAAAGCCAACTTTGGTGCATAAAGGATTGAATTTCTAGATTATTTTTTTTTAAAAAATACCATTTTCTTTACATCTAGAAAACATTAGGCCAAATAAAAAAAGTATACTTTACAAGTGAATGGGGATCCTAAAGGGTCAAAAAAGTAAAATAAACCACCAATAACACTAACTGCTTAAGTAGAGGTTTTTCAAAAACCGTCCATTGATATGGATCACATAAAAGCAGATCTCATTAACATACTATACTACTCCTGAAAAAGGGGGTCAGACATACTGCAACACTCTTAACATCTTTAAACCGTACTATATGTATTCAGAGTTGATTGGAAAAGACAAGCATTCCATCAACATTTGTTTAAACATTATAATCCAACATATTTTAGGGATCTGCAAAAGGACACGAGATTACAAATGACAAATGATTACTATCCACCATACTCAAAGGCAACAGGATAATCCCTCGGTAGCTGTTTTATTGTCTGGCATGGGTTATATTTAGTTACCACTGACAAGAAGCCTAACAGCTTGTTAACAGTTCTCCTGGGAATTGTGAGTAAATGGTGATGGTTACTTTTTCTTTCCATCAAATATAAACTACTGTATTCACTAAAGAAAAAAGCAGCTTAAAGAAGCAAGCATGCAAAGCCTTGTAGTTGTTCCACTAAGTTGCCAGAAGAGTGTTTGCTCAGTCTCCCACTGTACCATTCCATGAAAATGTGGATATACAGTAATATATTAATATATTCCACGGAAGCATCAACTTCATTCACAGAATGTTTACACTAAGCATAAATATTTATCTAAAAAAAAAAAAAAGGATGGGATTTGACTAATGTGCAACTTTATTTCTAAATCCATTGTCAGTGACTAAGACTGCAGGTGTCCCCACTTGCTTGGTTTTTACCTCTTCAACCTCTTCTGGGGCATTGTTCTGGAAAAGAAGATAGTACAGTTTTACATAAAGACCCTGAGACGTAAACTTGAGTCAGCTAGACAAAGTCATGACTATGTAAAATCTACTCAAATTGATTAAAACTGAAAGCCATTTTAGATTATCCCATATTAGTGTACATTTCAGATAATTATTTCAAGCTTTCTACTGGAGTCATCATTTTAGCATGGTATTAAAAGCTGTCACCGAATTCCCTTAATCACTTTTTTCCCTTGCAAAGTTTTGGTCTTCAACTTTATTTCTTTGATCTCCCACAGTCGGTCCCAAAGCTCTTTTTAATTACATGCTGATCTATACTGCTAAAAATCTAGTACAACATTATGTGAGGGAATCTCACAGTATTTGGGAAGAGGCAGAAAGAGCTGATAATTTTTATTTTAAAAGGTTATTTTCTCCTTTTCAAATCAAACTATCAAGTTCTGCAAATTAATATAAATATCAAGTTCTGTAATTAATATAAAGATGATTAACACCTAAATTAGATTATAAAACAATCACTGTGTTAAGCAGTTTTAAAACACACAATCCAATTTCCTCGTAACATTTTTATGACTTACTGTTAACATCAGTAATTCATATTCTGAAGTAAGTATTTTAAATACTTACATTTACAAAGATAGCAGATATAGAATGATGATTTATTTTCACATTGTAAACCAAGTTTTCATTAATTTGATTAGTGAAATACACTTAATCTTAAAGGTGAACTGAAAAGCTTATCACATATCAAGACCTCAGATTAGTGTTCTAGTTACTCCTTTAGACACTAGGTCACCAGATGTTAAGGAAGAAACGCTGAATTTCTGCTATGGCAGAAAAGACTTCCTCCCAACCCATTTTAATGAATTTTTAATATAAGTCCATAAATATGTATCTTTGGACATTCAAAAACTTAAGAGTGCATTAAGCATTTCAGATTACCTTTAAAAACTGTACACACAGAACTGTGGGTACTGGCAATTATGTGAGCACACTAATAAAGAGGGGGAAAAAAATCAGGAAATTATTAGGAACAAGATGGATTAGAAGCCAATCTGAAATCCTACAAACAAACGTGAATGCAGCTTAAAGACAAGTAACACGTACTGTCCCCTTCTGTCCCCCTCTAAAGAATCTTGTATTAAAAAATAACAGTACTTGTATACAAGTACAGATTTCAAGGTAATACTGCATGTATTACAGTTGAATATAAAATATGTAAAGATAAATTTGGACTTTAAAAAAATTGGTATACAAACCAGTATGTGATCTTAACAGAAGTGATCTTTCAGGATTCCACTGTATGTACCTCCTTTACTAGAATTTCTGTACACCAAGCACAAAAAAGTAAAATACACTTGGTAAATACACACATTCCCCGTTTCTCAGTAACTAGAGTTCAGTTCAAGAAGTTAAGCAATTCTGAAACAACTTAAGACCTCAGAACTTAACTCCTGGACGCTGACAGGATCGAGGCTCCCTGGTCTGGTGTATAATGCATTATCAATCCTGATTTTCCAACGTCAAAAAGTTAAGTGAGGCTTAAGACTATATTTAAGTAAAGGAAGTTTCAAAATTAGGACGTTACCTGTATATGTTTGGGTCCAGAAGCAAGGCAGTATCTTTTGGTAGTTTTGATAAATGAACTACTTTAGTTTTTAACTGATGTCGCTCACTTTCATTTACCCACACATCAGGCAGACTATGAATAAATAAATAAAATAAAAATATTCAAAAAAGATCAACTGTTTTTCTTACCATAAAATCATGTGGTAAACTAGAACATATGAAGTTTTTTTAAAGTAATCTTCACATTTCACTTGTTAAAAAGCATCTTCACTGGAGTGAGGAAAAGACAGCCAATCTTTACACATTATACTTCAAACTTTTTCAAGTTCTCAATGTGAACAAGATACTAAACAGAATTTAGATTATTCCAGAAGAATACTAAGCTAAACATACAATGTTAATGGCACTACGTTCTTCATTTTAACAATTTAATGTGAAAATGAGTAGCAGGGAACAAGAACAGATCTTTGAAAATATTTTACTTCACTGGGCATAAAATTTTTTTATGCTGTGAAAAAAGTAAAGGGCAGAATATACGGCAGGCACTGAGCTTTGAGTTACACTAATTTGCTTGCTCCCAGTTCAAAGCTTTCAATGTCAAAAATGCTCCAACTTTGCTGCAGTTAATCATTTGACATTTGATTATCTTCTGAGGAAATCCAGGCAATCACCACAAAATATTTAGACTGTGTAACAATTCTCATTGTGAGATGGAATAAAACTTGGTCTTTGCACATTAAAGGGAACTGTTGCATCAGTGCCACTTGCAGTGAAACTTGGGGAAGAGGACTGAAGATAAACACAATTGATCTACATTTTGTACTTTATTCTTTGAAATCAAACATGCCTCTACTGCATTATTGCTTCTTTTACTGAAAGCACATTGGGTTTTTAAGGCTCTGCTGAGATAGTTAAGAGAGGAACTGGGCTTGCAGAGGTCAGTGTCTTACTGAAAACCTGCTTTCCTGTCTCCTTCCAAAAGTCAGCATTGACCAAGGCTGTGCAGAACAAAGAAGTTATTCATTTTGCTTCCACTATGGCAGGGAAGGGTGGTTGGACAGGGCCAACACCCCCCAAAAAGCAAAACAAACCCCCAAACCCAACAAGTCCCTGAGATTATTTTCAGCCTACAAAGGTTTTTTTTTGTCTTCCCCCCCTCCCCCCTTTTTACATGACCTAGGAGGCAAAAATAAATTTCAGGATCAGGAAAAGTTTATATTTGTAATTAAGAATTCTAACATTCTGAAACAAGTTTCAAATTAAGAAACACATTTAAGACTATCTGAATGAAACCATATTCTAAATTAAAGCTACATGTAGCTTTACAGACTTTTGCAAATTATTGAACTGAATCTCTGCTTTTCAGTAATGACAATTAGCTGTAACGCAAATTTCGTTTTTCGGTTAAGTCATCCGAAAAATTGAATGAAACAGAGAACATCTATCCCAGCAGGAAAAGGAGTTTCTCCAATGATACTTTCCCCTTATCACATGAAGGTGGAAAAAGAAGAAAAAGCAGGGGGGACACACACCACCACCCAGGAGGCAATCTGTGTATCTACTAAGGTATAATATGCATCATAGCATAAGAGGTGAACAAACATCATAAGACTTTTTTCCCCTCAAATAAAGCCCAAATCAGTTTTTGACAAGCAACATTTGGAAGGCATTTTTAGTAGGAGATACATACTGAAGATGCAAAATGATACAAACAGCAAGTAAGAAAACTTTTCACTTGTGAAGACTATTTAAAATATACATAAAGGCAACAGCCCAGTAAGCTAAGAAGTACTGGCACAAAGAACACAGAAAGAAAACAAAGATTACATTTTAAATAAATTTAAAAAATTTAAAAGTTATTTCCCTCTTGTATAGGAAATGGGTTAAAGACTAATATTGACTTTTCCTGAAAAAATACTCAATGCACAGATACACTGAAGCAGTTTAGCAGTTTCTCAAGATGACTCAAGAGTAGAAAAAGTTAAATCATTGTTACTAGCTCCATCTGAAAGGGTGATGAACAGCTCAGCACAATGGAAAGTAATCATAATGACTGCATTCAGCTTTTCTAAAGTGAGAGTACATTCATTGTATAAGATGAACGGATGTCAAGACCCATGATACCTTGTATTTGCTGTTCTTAACTGTAATCAAGATGAAACTGAATCTACCAAATACTCAATAATTCAAAACTACATCATTCAGTGAAGAAAATCTATCCTCTAACACAACCAAGATGCAAGAAATATCAATATGAAAACCACATTATTCCTTTGACCTGATCAACCAAATCTACATTATCTTGGGGATGTCTTAACATTACTGAATAACATGCCCTCTCCAATGCAGAGATTCTAATATTGTATTCATCTGCATGAGCAAAAAACATTCTTCTGCCCTGTATTAAAGAGTACGCTGATTTTTAATTTAATTTTCATGTTCCCAGAGTGTTATATGTATTTTTAATGCTTTTTATCTTAAAATGTTATTAACTGGATTTATGTGTAATATTTTAATAAGGGTAATTTCAGAATTCTGCTACATATAGTATTACCAGCTGTCCTAAAAGGAAGCAAAAAATCTACCCTTTTAATAGAATATTTTAGTTATTGTAGTATTAGAGTATTCCCAAGTTGAATTGAAGCTTGCAGTCTGCAAGTGCCACAATGAGCAGCAAAAGCTACAGACACTTTAAAATTGCAAAGAAATGCCAAACAGTGCTCGAAATAACTTATCGGCAACCCTAGTCCTCTGCTAATGAAAGTTATAATAGATGCACTACTGCACGTGACTAATTTGGGACACTACAAAACTGAGTAATTTAAACGACTTCACCAAATCAAAGGTAAATTTCTGTTCTGCTAAGGCTTTGCATCACCATCCCACTCGATCATTTAAAAGTAGCATTGAATCCAAAAGATCCCCTTGTTCTAACAGTTAATTGCACGAACTATGACTATTTCAGCTGAAACTTAGATTATCCTTACTTAATGAATTCTACCAATTTAGAAATATCTTCCTAGTAAAACTGAAGGTCCTTTTATGTCCTACTTAACTATGCAGCTATTCATCTTAGTTTGGACTAAACGTCTCAGTAATTTCCATCTTCACGTGAACTAAACATCCCAGTAACTTCACCTGTATGCAGGGCAACAGATCCAGGAACCAGTATGCAGGAGTATGGATCCAAGAAATAAATTCTGTTATAATTACTCTTATTTTTAAAAGCAAGAGTAGTTAATCACCTTAAAACTTGTGGAAAACATGAAGCATACAGCTACTGCCTCTCCTAAAACTACTCTTCCTACTGCTCTCCTACAGGATAGCGGAAACCAAACATTTATTCTACTTCTCCATATATAACAAAGATTGAAAGATTCACATATAAATTATTTTCTGTGTCAGAAGAAAAAGATGAGATCTCAGCTATTTCAAAGCAGTAAATAAGTAATTTCTGAAGTATACTTACTACTTCGTATCTCCTAAGCCTACCTGGGGGCAGTACCTTTCGTACTGCATTACACACAAGGCTACTCATTTGGAACAAGGAAGAACTTTGAAAAAGCAAGAGGGGAAAAAAAAAGCAGCCAAACATGCTGGAAGAGTATTCCAAGCTTCAGTGGGAGAAACCAAAGAAGCAGCAATATGAGATGGATACCTTAAATGGCCAACTGTGGTTATTATACTGTTAAATTGTGGCACCTAGGCAAAGATTCTTGTAGATTTCCTGTTACACTTATTGTACATTTTTCAGTACCTAAAAGTATTTTAGGATCTTGATGAATCAGTGGGTAAAACAAAATTGCCTCAGTGATAAATTTCCTTATGTAAATAGCTGGCAAAGTCAACCCGAAGTCCCCATTCAATAATTAGAGAACTTGTTATTAATACCCATAGTGAACAAAAACGTATCAAAAATAGAGTTTCAAATTTACTTGAACTAGTATCAATCTAAAAGACATAAAAGCTAAAGTAAAAATCAATTAAATAATTTCTTATTATTTTTAAGCTTCTAAATTATTTTTAAATATATTCTTTTAAACATGAACTTTAATTTAACTATTTGATGGCATAACATAATTTTGTGGCAGACAGTTCCTTCAAACCACTGTAAATCCTTCCCCATTTAAATCCTGTGTCATATCATTAGCAATATACTCACATGTCCTCTGGTGTCCAATGAAGCAAGAGTTTTATTTTTCCAGAATCTTCTTTTCTTTTAGCTATTACCTGATAATAATTACATAAATCATAATTAAAACCAAATCTGCAGATTTTTTGCTCAAAAAAATTTTATTCTTCATATTCAGCTGGACATTCATAAAAGGCAAACTGGTCTACTCTTTGAAAGTTGTATTAATTCTATATATAGGTAGAATGTAGGTATCACTGTTCAAGCCACGTGGCAAGGTTTAATATTTTGCTTTAACATTTGTCTACTGAGTGGTCTCTTAAAAAATGCATCCTGTAAATAGTCGTCTTTTAAAATAGAATTTTTAAGCAGCTACTTGAAAAACTCTGAAAAGCATACATTCCTTTACAAATATCCTTGTGATGTTCCACAAGTCTGTTGAAGATGCAAGAAACTGCTAGAGCTTACAGTTTAATTATAGCGTGGTATAAGAATAAAATCTTCTCTCACAAATGCTTTGACATCTGAACACACCATATGCGTAACTTCCTAGATAACCTTTACTCATTCTTTTTCAATACCCAAACTAACCACTGAATGAGGCAACATCAAAGACTACTCAGAAGAACTGACAGGCTTACAGAGATTGCTTATTGCATACATAATGGGGACCCTTAAAACTGTAGAGACAACACTTGCTACTATTGTTATATAGATGACACATCAAATGACATGTCAAAGAACTGTCAACAATTGATAGAGCTTAAGCAGGACATAGGTATCACTGCTAAGGTTCCAGACAAGAACTGAAAACTCCTTTCTCGGCTTCTCATATTAGCTCACAGTAGGCGAGCACATAAGATACTCTCAAAGGTTTTAGGTGCTGGACACTGAAGCTAGATTCCCACTTTTAGCCACGATAAAGTTAGAAATACACACAGAGAAAGCATATAAAAAGAAATCTGTTCGTTCAGGGACAAATATATTCTTTAACAATGTCATTCAAAAAAGCATCCCAAAAAATTACAGTATCCACAGAAACATGGAAAAGACATTTGCTTTCTCTTCTACTGATTTACCTTCAACTTCTCCTTTACTACACATCACAATACTTCATACAGATTTTCCAATTCACTTCAAACACCAATTCTCCCACCTTCTGCATCTCTGAGCATAAAATGCTTACTGTATCTTTGAAAGATTCTATGCATAGCCATTGCAGGTAGTGTCTACTCTAAAGAGTTTACTAGAGAGCCTTTAAGGCACAGAAATACAGAAGGGTGGCAAGTGATCTTTATGAAAAAGGCTAAACTAAAATGAAATATATGGAACTTCAATACTGAAGTCCATAATCTGCATCAATCAAAGCAATTTCCCCAGAACTGAATATCATTGCTAATTAGTCATGACATTCAAGGAATTCACAAATTTATTTAAAGTTTTATCTACAACTATGCAGTGATCCTCTAAAAAAAAAAAAAAATTATGCAGAGATGTGTCCACAGATTTAACAGTCAGTTATTAATACAGATACATTTGAGATACCTGAAAGTATCAATATGCTTGTAGATGAAAACTGGATTATTAGGTTTGAGTGACAGCGTTTTGGTAGCAGGGGGGCTACAGGGGTGGCTTCTGTGAGAAGTTTCCAGAAGCTTCCCTCTGTGTCTGACAGAGTCAACACCAGCTGGCTGCAAGACAGACCCCCCGCAGGCCAAAGCCGAGCCCATCAGCAACAGTGGTAGTGCCTCTGGGATAACACAGTTAAGAAAGGGGGAAACAAAACAAAAAAAAAAAACCACCACCAACCAAAAAAAATGCAAAAACCCAAACCGCAACCAAGTGCTCTACTCATGCACTGCACTAAAAGCCCTCTGCCCGTAGTACAGTCAAAGAAAGGTGTCTTTAGATTACAGTAGTGTGATAAACTAAAAGACGACTTAAAAATGTGGATCAGATGCCTTATTTTTCTTTTAATAAGCTAAGCGATTTCTAACCTTTACAAAGTTCAGTAAGAGCTNCAGCCCGTGCGGGACCCCATGCCAGAGCAGGTGGAGACACCTGAAGGAGGCTGTGACCCCATGGGAAGCCCGTGCTGGAGCAGGCTCCCGGCAGGACCTGTGGACCCATGGAAAGAGGAGCGCACGCTAGAACAGGTTTGCTGGCAGGACATGTGACCCTATGGAAGACCCATGCTGGAGCAGTCTGTGAAGAACTGCAGTCTGTGGGAAGGACTTACATTGGAGAAGTTCATGGAAGACTGTCTCCCATGGGAGGGACCCACACTCAAGCGGGGGAAGAGTGTGAGGAGTCCTCCCCTGAGGAGGAAGGAGTGGCAGAGACAATGTGTGATGAATTGATCGCAACCCACATGCCCTGTCTCTCTGTGCCGCTGGGGGGGGAGGAGGAGGGATAGAAAGAGTGAGGTTGAGCCCAGGAATAATGAAGGGGTGATGGGAAGGTGCTTTAAGATTTGCTTTTACTTGTTATCCTGCTCTAATTTAATTGGTAATAAATTAATCTTCCCCAAGTTGAGTCTGTTTCGCCCATGACAGTAATTGCTGAGCAATCTCCCTGTCCTTATTTCGACCCATGAGCCTTTTGTGTTATTTTCTCTCCTCTGCCCTGCTGAGCAGGGCAGTGATAGAGTGACTTCGGTGGGCACTCTGTCTGGCCAGGGTCAGTCCACCAGAGTGTTTGAGATACTGTGTTTCTAAAAAAAAAGTTTTAAACCAAGCTGTCATGATATGGAAAAGGCCACTCAATGGCCCAAGTTAAGAGGAGCAATAAGCACAGTACAGTAATGCACAGTTCTTCCAAAAGGACGAGGTTGCACTAGTTAGCTCCAGTTTTACGATCTCTCATTTAATATATATTCACAATTCATCTGGAAGTGTGAACTGCAAGGTGGAGTGAGAAAATCTGCTTCTGCTATCAAGCAATTCAAGATAAATGGAAGGAATGCTCCCTGTACGAACTGCAACAGGATGTTATAGTGGGATACTGTAGATAAGTGACAGTAAAAATCCTTTTTTAGTAATCTTTGCCAATTAGACAAAGTTTAATTGACTCTTGTACAAAGAATACTATAAGGTTCTTTAATTTAGGCATGCAAAACATTGCTAAGACTTTTCCTCGTAAGTCTGAAGCTATACCCATGACAGCATACATCTTTTTGCTAATTTTGGAGCAGGGATGAAAACCCTAACTTCTTTTTAAAGAAAGACTTAGCACTCCTCCAATCCCTTCCACCTTTAAGTTTTAGCCTTTACCCAGAGCCCAGGTGCTTCTCTGCAAACTCAGTTTCTTTGCTGTAAACTGGAGCACCTGAGCCTAGAACCAAATAAAGGTAAAAGCAATGCTCCCTTTACAGGATAAAAATCTTGGTTCTCATCAGCTTTCCCACTCAAAACCATACATTTTCTTGTACAGTCCAGTTTATTCTCAAATTAACTTTCAATTTTTAAGGAGACATGTATGTTCTCTCATGTAATGTAAGCATCACGGATATCATACATTGAAAAATTTACAGGTGACATTTTAAAATGTTAGCATTTGGACACGGTAAACTAGCTACACCTGAGTTAGGACGAAGTTATTCTCCACAAACTGCTCTTCATCCTATCTAAAACTTGAAGAATATGAACTAGGCAACCAAAAAAAGCAAGTCACAGATGCATATTACATGTAAGTACTAGGTAAAAGCTGGGTTTACTGTCCCTTTATCAATAGCACTGCTTCAAAGGGAATTTACAGTGTAATACAACCTCACAGATCTAAGAACCACCTAGTATCATCTCCTGCATTCTCCAACAACAAAAAAGGACAAACTCCGACATTTAACAATTTCTTGTTTCCAGGAATATGCAGTATAAAATTTAGGACTGCTGTCTTGCCATCACCATACTGAAAAGATATTTATAAAAACTCAAAAAGTGATACATTGATGTGTAAAAGAGATTCAGGTACAAAATTTATGGCATTTTAAGGACTGCCTGAATTATACCACTGCAAGTGCTGTTCTCTTATTCTAGACCCCTAGTAATGTCTTCAAGCAATCAGTGCTATACTAAGGGCTTGAACCAGCTCTCTCACACACACACAGAAGTTTAATAGGAAAGTAACTTTTAGCAGTACAAAATTAAAAAAAAACCAACAGAAAACCATAACAAGATTACTAAACATATACAACATACGAAATCTATGGAAGTTATAGATAGGATGCTTTTGCACAGAGACTCGTATCCAGTGTGAATTTTGCAGACTTTTCCCCCGTATCATTGGCTTGTCTTGTCCCTATTAAATGAATCAATACTCAAATTCTGTGAGATTCACTTGGGTTATGACTGGGGTGAAAGACCCTCTCTCCACATATGGAGCAAGCCTATTTTTGTCTAATATTAGTACATTTAGCTTTCTGTTAGGAGACAACAAAAATCTGCCATCTATAGCTGCCATTGCTTTTTCCGCACACAGATTTTGAAATGGTCAATTTTAAAGAAGTTTTTATAGAAAGTATCTATTTTTATCACCGTTAGTGCAATGAAAATATTACCATATGCTAGGCAGGCTAGAGTCAGAAACACAGCTATGATTCAGACAAATGCAAAATTGCAAAAATTTTGCAAAAATTTTTGCAAAGATTATTTGCTATTTTGACACCAGTAATTAGAGCTTTACTATCAAGTCCGCAAAGTTACAACTGAAATGGACGTAGCATGTCTGCAATACTGATGCTCTGAAGTTAAAAGTGTTTTGTAAAGAACTTAAGTTTTTCATTTAAAAATATAGTTCAGTTGTAGATACACACTTAATGCATTTTTATTTGAAAAAAATTTGTAATATATTCTTTAAGCTTCATGCACTATCCCAGAAACAAAAGGGAAAATTAATTTGAATTTATCTCTCTGAAGGAAAAAGACATCAAAGTTGTCTCAAATCAGAAATGGAGTTCTGCTGACCTCTTCTGGAAAAAGAAAAAATTTCACCCTATAATTAGGTATCCATCTTTCTTTATTGACTTATTGTGTTTCAAAGTTTTAATATTTCAAAACACATGTAACTAGTATTAATACACGTGATCACTGAGCTGGAATAGCTAAAAAGCTAAAACACAGTGAAGAACAGGTTAGTTAGCATTCAAATATTTGAAAGAATTAATTCTAGCCATTTTAAAAGGCTGAGGGGGGCACAGAGGACAGGGTAACCTATAAGCTTTTTTTTTTTTTTTTTTAATGAGTGTAATATTTGCTCTTTAGGTTAAACAAAAATGCTTGATTTTTTCCATCTGACAATTCAGAGAATCAATGTACCAAGAATTTGACTTCAATGTAAAAAACCCCACAAAAAATCATAATGAAGTCAAAGGTGAACTCCGGATGGCAATAAACATTTCTTCAAAAAGGCTTTATTGATGGCTGTATTCTACAGCTTTCCATACCTAAAACAGGATGGGTTTTAAAAAATTACATAAAACTAAAAGGAGTGCCTTATCATAGGGTGTGAAAAGGTATCTACTGTGACTGCTTAGAGATTTTTTCACTAGGATGTCCATCCTGTAAAATACTGCATTGTGCTGACATTCTTCTGCTGCATAAAAACCCCAAACCTACATCATTTATGTCAATTTTCAGACAGCAAGGCAATTTTATCTTCCTATTTTTCACTTTTTGTATTAATGCCCCGATAATTACACACTTTTTCACCACCTGAAGGTGGACCACATAAACGGTATTATGCTATTTAGCCAGTCACCATTCAAATTCAATATCCTAATGCTTTTAAGCAAAATGTGTCTGCATCAGAGGTGAACATTAAGCTCAGTATAAGCGTGTACATCCACAAGACTGCTCTTATACCACCTTTTCCTTTTAAAAGCAGATTTTGGACTGAGTCTCGCCAATAAAGCTGATGTCCAGCTCAAGCCCACACAAGTGTAGAAGCACACTAAAATAGGGTAGCAAAGTGCAGCGTAGTGCTGGAAACTTAGAACAGTTCTCCCACTGGTATAACCTCTCCCACAACTGAGGTCTAAGTAATTTCAGATCTAATCAACCCCCTACCATCTTAAGTGACACATGCACAGATAAGCTAAAAGGATTTTCACCACTTCCTCCAAGTTAATTCGAAGCCGTTTTAGAGCACATTCTTTCCTCTAATTCCATCTCCTTATGCATTACTCCAATAGCCACAGGCAAGCTTCCACAATCGAGTAGTCTGTCTGGATAACCTTTCAGATTAAAGCAAGCTGTGAATTGGAAGAAAATTTGCTTTTCTCACAGCGTTGAAAAATCCATGTTGGCTAGGAAAACTAGAATGAGATTTAAATACAGTAACAGCTAAGCCACCTGCAAATCTCCACTCGCAGCTGGTGCTCAATGCACATGAAGTTCAGAAGTAATCATTTGGGGAAAATTTTTAATACAGGCCACAGATACTTACAACAATCATCAGTCTTGTAGACCAGGATGAAAAAAGTTTCGTGCATATAAAATGATTTTTTTTATTTATAGAAAGAGACTAACAGTTCAATACTTTGAATCATGTTAAGATTAAGCCATAGCTGAAGACACAGCAGTGAGCGTTCCTTCCTTGGACTGAAGATCATCTTGAACTACTCTGTCAATTTACAAAGCACCACCCCTCATTTTGTCCCATCTCTAAATTCTTCTCTTCAGCTGAGTCTCTACCTTTCACATGCCCATATCTCCCAATTTGGTTAAGAAAACCTGAGGTTATACAGCTTTTTGGACTCTGATCCCTATACCACAAAATTCAGTACTTCTTTTCCCGTTTTGAGCTTTTCTAAATTAACACTCTTGTCCATCCTATCCAAACACAAATTAACAAAATAGTATATGGAAACAGGACTAAAGGCCAATTCTCCACCTGGTACTTGCCGCCTCCTAGCAATTCAGTGGTATTTTGGTGATAAGTTTATTAAATGAAAAAAAGAAAAAAAAAGGAGGACAATACATTTATTCAGGATTATATTTTTTAAACTGAAAAAAGAATAAACACAAAGTTCAGATTAGCATCTTTAAATATTCAATTATACAACTACCCTCCCAAAATAGCCCTTGTGATAAACAGACACTGTCACTCTCAACTATGGAAATATCATCCGAATTCCATTCTTATTTAGAAGATATAACCAAATTTTTCTGCAACACATACTTGCTGTTAGGTATCTCCCCAAGTGCATCAGACAGGAAATGTAGCAAGCTATTCAATTTGTGAACTAGAACAACTACAAACACTACTTAATTTAAGTTTTGAATTAATTAACAAATTAATTAACTTAAGTTAATTTACTAATAGAAATTGTCAAACCAACAATGTAAAACACTATTACTTATTTCTGCTTAAATGCCTACAGCAATAAGAGGAAAACAGAAATCTTTCTGAAGTACTTCAATTTTGACATGCACAGGTACACAGAATGCATAATTTATATATATACTTACAGTACTATGAAATACAACACTGTGGCCTTTTCCTAAACTTTCTATATGTGCTGAGAGGTTAAAACAGATGGCTCGATGTCTTATAGCATCCAGTGTTTGTGCATCAAAGAAGTCATGAGGTCTTGCTAGAAAAAAAAAAGAGAGATCCTTAGTGTTCAACACATTAAAAGCATTCAAACACATCCAAGCATGTAAATAAGTCTGAAGTGTCATTAGCAAATGATTTATTTTTATGGCAGTAGTACTACCTTGTCACAGAGTTGTAAGTATTAATTTACCTGAGAGGAAGATATGACTCCAAGAGGGGTACAATTCTTTTAAGCTGGGTCAAAACATAGTCCTTGTAAACGAAATGGTGAATTACACGCACTCATTTTTTTTTAAGTTTCAAACGAATTCTATTCTTTCCTAATCTTCAAAATTAAGAATTCATTAACTTTGCTGAGTACCTCTGGGAACATCCATTGCTATCATCTCGTCCCAGTGCAAAGAAACTAAACCCAGAACTCATTAAAAAAAACAAGGTCTAATTTAATGCAAAAACAGCCCAGTTAGGTTGTGATGTTTAAACAAGTAAGGCCAAGTCATCTTCACAGCACAGTCAATAATTCCAATATTAGTGCTGTGACTTTAAAAAAAATAAAGTACTTCAGGACATGATAGTACATACAATTAGTATCTTAAAAGCAGAATTATACCTATACTTTCTTAACAGCAATCTGTTCTGATCTAATTTATGATCAATAAAAGCCCCAGCTATTTCCAGTGAATATTGGGATGCTGCAAAGCTATCAACAATGGCACTGAAAACAAAACCGGAGGGGATGCTGTCCAGAGTGACCTTGACAGGCTTGAGAGGTGGGCCCATGCAAACCGCATGAAGTTCAACAAAGTCAAATGCAAGGTCCTGCATGTGGGTTGGAGCAATTCCAAGCACAACCACAGGCTGGGCAGAAGAATGGATTGAGAGCAGCCCTGAGGAGGAGGACTTGAGAGTGTCAGTGGACAAGAAGCTCAACATGACATGACAAAGTGCCACTGCAGCACAGAAAGCCAACCATATCCTGGGCTGCATCAAAACCAGCATGACCAGCAGGTCAAGTGAGGTGACTCTGCCTCTCTGCTCTTGTGAGATCCCACCTGGAGTACTGCGTCCAGCTCTGGGGTCCCCAGTACAAGACAGACATGAACCTGTTGGAGCAGGTCCAGACAGGGGCCAAGAAGATGATCAGAGGGCTGGAGCACCTCTCCTATGAGGACAGGCTGAGGGAGTTGGGCTTTTTAATCCTGGAGAAGAGAAGGCTCCATACACAGTAGCCTTCCAGTACCTAAAGAGGGCCTACAGGAAAGCTGGAGAGGGACTGTTTACAAGGGCAAGCAGTGACAGGACAAGGGGTGATGGGTTTAAACTGAAGGACAGTAGATTCAGATTAGATATAAGGAAGAAATTCTTCACTGTGAGGGTGGTGAGACACTGGAACAGGTTGCCCAGAGAGGATGCCCCATTCTTGGAAGTGTTCAAGGCCAGGTTGGTAGGGTTTTCAGAGTTGGAACTAGGTGATCTTTGAGGTCCCTCCCAACCCAAGCCATTCTACGATTCTATAAAACTGCTTGGTGCTGCAGTGGAACACAAAGCAAATGATTAAGTAAGAATTATTGTAAACATACAGAAAAAAACCTACACTGCTAGATATGTTTCTTTCTGGGTCCCTGTTCTTTGATTATTGGTAAACAGGTCATTTGCTAGCTAAGAAGCACAAAATGCATGACATACTACAATTTATAATGAGTAAAGTGCAATTAACACTCATCTCATATTTTACAAGTAGTCTAAACCCAGCAGGCAGCAATAAAGCCCTCTTCCTTTTAGAAAAAGACTTTCACATTTAAGTGTTTCTTGAACAGTAAAAAATTATTGAATTCTCATTTGGAGTATAAAGGTCTATCAATTCTATACTAAAAGTACTTGAACTGAAAAATAACTCCTACTAAACACATTTGCATACTTAGAAATACTTCACACAATTTAAAAAAATATGCAAAATAGTACAGTAGTAAAATTACATGAGCAAGTATATGAACGTATTCAGATTCTTTTAAGTCTTAAGAGCAGTAATTCTCTATATAACACACAAAAATTAAAATTAAGGAGTTGATTCTACATCATCAACTATATATTATCCTGTAATCTCCAAAAACAGCAATTCAAAGTTCTGTTATCTTCATTTAAAAAAACTTCTATATTACTTTTCAGCAAGATTATCTATCCATTACTTCAAAACAAACTATAAATTCCACTTGAAGCCAGTATTTGCTACACTCCTGGGATGATTTGTTGTTAAGCATTCATCTGTACATTATGTTCTGTCGTTACTCTCTCTCAGTTGGATATTGCCAATTAGGCAATCATCTCACTGAAATGTTTTCTCGCTGTAAGTGGTAACGTAGAACCACAGCTCATGCTGCAGGTGGTCAGTGAGGCAAACATATAAATATTTTATAAATAAATGAGGGAGGAAAGAAGGGAGGGTGGAAAGGAAAAGACAATGACAAATTTTTACTTTTGATTTCATACAGCAAATTTCTTCAGGATTTACCACTGGATAACATTCAACAGATGCAGAAGAAAGGGCACAATTTGTCAAAGGCCTATGAATAGTTTTATTTATTCCTTACTGAGTGTTAATGTTGTATCCTCCACGTATCTTAAATCTATTCCCTCAAAATTATTTTCAGAGTAAGATAATCTCTCTTCCTGCTTAATACAAGTTCCAAGTGCACATCAATTACTTCAGTCAAATAAATTCAAGTCTTCAGACCAATAGTCTCCTAAATGAAATTCCAAGTCTATGTAACTAACATAGTCTTACTGTCAATCCCATGAACAGTAAATACCCTTCTCGCTTACATTCCTCCAGTGAACTCAATCATCATACTTGTTAACAACTATAGCGTCATCTTTGCTACTGGGAAATGAGATCATAAAATTGTAAATATAATCTTAGGTTCTGCAAAATTCTTCGGGGTAGCTTCAGAACAGCAATACTATGACCTATTTTAGGGATACACACTTGCAATATGTTTGGCTCTATACCTCTAAATGACAGACTACATAGAGCAGGGAATGTGTATAAGGCTATTCAGAAGAGAAAGCAAGTACCTGACTGTAATGCTGAATTATTCTGCAACATCAAAATTTATATGACAAAAGACTATCTCCACAGCACCACTAATGTAAGCAGCTATAAGGGTCTCTATAGTAAAACATGCTTTCATCATAGAAGTACTAATTTCCAAGCTTAGGAGAACACATACTGTTTACAGATAGAAGAAAAGAAATGCAAAACAGTTTAAGAATGGCAAGATGTTATGAAAGAAAGAAAAAAAAAAAAATCAAGGAAGAACTCTCTTTATAGTCTAAGATCACGTTCTTGTCACATATAAAGCCACAGCCAAATCTCCTTTTTTTCATTTATGCATTAATGTGTCTCAGCAGGGCGGTAACTTTCAGACAGAGAAACAAAATTTGCTGATTTGCTGTATTTAAACTATTAAGAATTTATACATGAGGATGCTTCAATAGCAGCATGTATAATCAAATCAATTGCCAATAAATATTTAGTAAGTCACTTGGCACCTTGCAAAAAAAGCCAGAGTCTAAACAAACCACGAGCAGGTACAAAGAACACATTGACAACAATTTTTGAGGAGAAAAATTGTTTTAATTTTTCATCAAGCGATTATTTGTGATTTAAGGAGATTATACACTATTTAAATAGAATCCTGCTTTCCATCTGTTTGTCCTAAATTCTCATAACCCAATTTGCAGAGAACCTGGTACATATATTCAAGCGTTTTCCTTTTGGGCACTTTGAAAATATGCAAATATAAGTCTGTATTCCTAGCTTTATATAGTCTAGACTGAAAATACTTAATGCTGTTATTTTGTCACTTTGGCTTCTAAGATAAGGGTCCTTGCCCTTCCACATGTTCTCATAAAGACAAAATATACAAACTTGCACACTTCATTCTTTAACTAAAACTAAGCTAAGAAACAAACGATATTCTATCAGTCCTTTGTCAAGTTCATCCAAACAACAATAATTCACACAAAGTTTTAATGAGAAGCTACCAATATTTAGTATTTTCAGAAAATGCCATCAACTTTGTATACATTTCTGGGTCACATACCCTCTGGAGAAATATATTAGTCAGTTCCCAAATCAGTTAGAGATGATTTTTGTCTTAAGGCAAAACTCTACAGTCAGCATTGCCTTTGTCTCAAGTGGCAAGAAGATAAAAAACTGCTCAAGCAGCTGTCATTTTTCTTTCTGCGCAACACTTGATCAAGACAGCAGACAATTCAAGTATTACAGTCTGGTCTTTAACATTCCCATAATATTTACTAAATACATTTTTGCCCTGGATTTGTTAAAGAACTCTGCAGAATGCTTATTATGACTAGAACATCTTCACAGATAATTTGAAATTTTAACTATTGAGCTCTGATTTGAAAAACTTTTAAGTCAATAACATTCAATGACTAATAAAACGCTAACCTGAAAAACTACTGCATATACTTGGGGGGAAAAAATGGATTAAGATGCATTAAATCAGCCACCTAACAGAATCAATATGGAGAAGCAAGCTAAGATGCAACTCAGGAATCTCTGAAAGTGAAAGCTCTGAAGTGACCAGTCTTAGACATCTATATTTTGTTTGTGCAAGAGAGTCTACAAATCAAGATAATCCTTTAGGAACCTGGAACTATTTCAAGTGTCTCTTTCATTACATCTAAGATGAACTAAAAGGACACTGCAAGGTAACCACATAACCCTTCACTGATGAGTCTTCCCTTCTCAAACCTTGTCATTTACATAGATTGCTAGAATGAAAGGGAAAGTTCTTTAAGTCAAATGCTGAAAAGAACAAAAATAGCTTTCTGCTTTCTTTGGATGTTGACTCAGTGTCAAAATTATAGGAATCCTTGAAGCTTATGCTTTTAGGATGTGTTTAATGATATAATTTGCTCACATATTTTAAGAATACCCAAGGATTTAAAAAAAAAAAAGCAGCAAAAGGAAAAAATCACCATAACTGAAGTTAACCATAGCTCTTCTAGCACTAAACTGCATAGTTGTTAAAGCGTGGAAGAAAAGCACAGGAAATAAATTTTTCAAATTCTAGGCAATACTTTAACTTTTCAGGACAGGTTTCTTTGCGTTCAAGGCAGAAACACGAGCACTGCTTCAATAAATTTCAGTTGCTTACAGCACAGCTGAGGTATTAAGATAAGAATAATCACAATCATGTAATACAGAATAATTACCTAAGACCACTAGCATGTGCATCCATTGTTACTATACTACTTGAATAATTGGTAACTATTTCTTCACAGAAAGATCAATACAGCAAAGTGTTCTGCCACAGAAGAGCCCTGGAAAAGTCACACTGTAATTGCTCACCCAGTGAAGTAACACAAGTTCTCCAGCACACCATCACTAAACCCTACTGCCAGCCAGAAGACAGGACTGAAAACAACTGCCTGCTTATGAATAGAGCTCCATCTCTGTGGACAGTATAATAAGTCCAGTGGTTCATAAACCAAGGTATCTTGTGCATCTCTCCAATACTGTAAGGTTGGCTTTACACCACAGGTAAGAACTAATGGAAGTTTTTTCTTCCCTATTGACATACCAACAGAAAAAAAACCTAAATGTTTTTTTATACATCTACTCTAATGTGCAACTGTCACAGTAACAGTTTAAAACTAACAAATAATCAGTTCAGTACTGGAGAGTAGCATTGCCCTCCCAGGTGCCCTT